>JBBPQV010000868.1:0-14478 GCA_038092675.1 Boletus rufocinnamomeus | reverse complement strand
CCTCGGTCTTCTGAACATCCTAACGGAAGAATCCACCCTACCTTATCCTCGCAACTCTTCGGCAGATACGAGATCCCGTGGACTTCAAGTGGTGTCGCTTTGCACGCCTGTACACGGCGTTCCAAATTCACTGGCAGATTCATGAGAACCGCAGTGTACTCCCTCGTCCCATAAGTCTTGCACTGATGTGCCTCCACATGACCCCAAAACAAATCAAGTCGCATGCGTTCCTCTTCCTCGCGTCGCGCACGCTCTTTCAACTCCCGCTCATGCTGAATACGTTCTTGATCCCATTCGCGAAGCAGCGCTGCATGCCGCTCATCTTCCCACGCCCATTGTGCCTTCACAACCTCCCTCTCGGCCACCTGTTTCTCGTGCTCCAGGAACTCCTTGCTCCATTCTTCGCGGATTCGTTCCCGAACTTGAGGGTCCGCAGGATCGTTACAATAGGTGACCGGCATCGTGGTCATGCAGAGGCCTACAGTAATGACAAACGTCAAGAGGGCGGCGAATGACCGGGTGTTCATCCATGCGGGTCTCTTGACGCTACTGGATGGTTCGCTGAGGAAACGCCTCAACGAGGGACGAAGCAGCGATACGTATGCAAGACACGTGCTTACAACGGGGACCTCAGTGGAGCCACCGACGACCAGTCGTTGCGCTGAGGTGGCCCACTCGGGGGTGCAAATGTGGAATACGGTGGTGGTGGATGCGCGGAACTGTTATCATGCGTTGATATGTCTCATTCCACGCCATTGAACGGACACTTACTTGGTCGCGCCATAGTTGGGGTTTGAATTGAACCTCACCATGAATGTTGATGTCGATTCAGATCTCGTCTGAAACTTCGGCGTTGGTTTGTTAACCGATCCGAACCGTCATCGATGAACGGATCATTTACCTACCTATCGATGTGATCGAAAAAAGGCGTTTGAAAAGAGGTGGTTCAGCGAGCTCACGATGCGGGTGGGAGTTTGTGGGGTTGCTGTGCGGTCTAGACTCCTCGCATGTTACCGAAAGCCATGGCTAGTTTGAGTTCATCGACGATCGATCATTCCAGGCTAATTACCAGTACATACTTCCAACCACTGGCTACTGGCCATACAAGCCCTGTGACAAAGGTTTCCTTCCAACTGTTCGAGGAATGTTATAAAGTTTGG
Organism: Boletus rufocinnamomeus; assembly: GCA_038092675.1. Classification (NCBI taxonomy): domain Eukaryota; kingdom Fungi; phylum Basidiomycota; class Agaricomycetes; order Boletales; family Boletaceae; genus Boletus; species Boletus rufocinnamomeus. The sequence continues at coordinate 13,318 of JBBPQV010000868.1, read as the reverse complement.
GGTGTTTGAATTTTGTGTGTAGCCGCTCGCCGGATGTAGCCTTTACTACGAAATCTACCACGTCCCCACTCCCTATAGAGTATACAGTCGCCCTCAAACTCGAAGCGGCGGCGGTGGGTAGAAGCCTGGGGACGAAGCGACAAGACACGTACGACGGGAGCATCATTTTGTCGACAATGGTGTTGGTTTCCGAGAACCCGTGTGACATTGGGCTGATACCTTCGATTTATACAACCGTCATAGTCTGTCTAAGAAAACAAAACGAAGCAGCCAAAGATCGATATTGTACAAACAAGCATCACTTGTACGTGTGCACATTCAAATCTTACTGAGTGGGGAAGACACGGGCGATAACCGGGAAAACACCGACATTTATTGAAGTGTCTTTCACAGACAGTCAGTATCATCGATCTGCCAGTGGCCATATGTTCCCCCGTCCTGCAAGTACACACAAATCATTTAGTGTGGCCCGGAAATTTCCAGTTAGCAACGTACGTGTTGGAAACACTCCTGGGCACCGGAGAACTCCAACCCATGGAAGTGAGCTGGTGTCGTGGCACAGAATTCTCGCCAGTCGCTCCCCTTTGGAAGATTTTCCAGGTAGTGTTCGATGCGCTGTGGGGCCCAATCAAAAAAGTGCAAGATTTTCAAGATTCGTATCTTACCCGCTTTCCCGATCCCGGAGATACGCAACCCTGGAGTGACCATTAGTTTGGTGTAATATCGAATCCATAGATTTGTAAAGGACTTTCCTTGTCCTTGTACCAGAGCCAGAATGCTGCACAAGCTGGCTCATGTTGATCAATCTCCCATCTTCCGATGACAAAGCCAGGGTCCTAACACGACGTCAATTTTGGGAGTGTCCTCTAGTTAACATCACCTACCCTATCCTCACAACTCTTTGGCAGATACGAAATCCCGTGGACTTCAAGTGGCGTAGCCTTGCACGCCTCCACTCGATGTTCCCAAGTTGCGGGTAAGTTCATGAGCTGTGCAGTGTACTCCCTAGTTGCGTAAGTGGTGCATGTATGCGCCTCAATACCACCCCAAAACATGTTGAGTTTCTGGCGTTCTTCTTCCTCGCGTTCCCTGCGCTCTTCCTCGATCCGATCGTGATCCTCCACTTCATGTCGCCACTTCTGTCGCTCATTTTCTCGGCGTTGATTTTCTCGGCGTTCCATCTCCTCGTACTCGTGCCGATGCTCCTCTACCTCCTGTTCCCACTCCTTCCGGACCCTCTCTTGACGTGCTTGCTCTTCGCGTACCTTATGTGCAACTGCCTTCTCGTATTCTTCGACCTTGCGCGCATACTTCTCGAGCTGAAGCTTCCATTCCTCTTCAATGATGGCATGTTCCTGTTTCTCAAGCCACCATTCTTCTCGTACGACCTCGTGTTGTGCCGCTTCTTTCTCCCAATCGCGACGAATAGCGTTCATGGTCGATGGATACAACGGACAGTTCGTAAAGTGCGTGTATAAATTGACGCTGACGAAGGCGAAGGCCATTGACGCGAATAGGCAGTATATGATGAACTTGCATCCGTCTTTGGATATATTGCGCCGTATTTTCCCGGGCAGCAAAGGGGTACTTTCTTCGGATGACGGCCTGACACGAATGGTGAACAGTGAATTGGGCGAGATACGCAATCAGGTAATCAATCAAAAGGAGCACGTACCTGTAGACAACCAATGGACTCCCAGAGCTGCATGTGCAGAAAGAGTACCATCACATTGAGCGAACTGCGACAATGGAAAAAAAAAAGCACCAGAGGAAACTTACCCAGGCATTTTCCCTGAGAAAAACTATAGTAGCACTTGAAATGCGTTCAATACTTGCGGTGTGTCGATCGAAGTGATGTCGGCTACTACGACGCACAGATACACCCACACTGAAAAGCAACCTCCACGATTCAAGAGTGTTGGATGCGGCTTTTCACTGAGGAGCGTACTTTGAGGCGAAAGTTGCTGTGAAAGTCGCACACAGCTTCAGGGCAGTCTTTTCGAAGCAACTTCGGTAGCGGCACGAGGCAGGTCAAAAAAGGAAGATAAGAACGTGTACGACGAGAGCATCATTTTGTCGACAGAGAAAACCCGTGCGACATTGGGCTGATACTTCGATTTATACAACCATCATAGTCCGTCTAAGAAATTTAAAACAAAATGAAGCCGCCAAAGATCGATACTGTACAAACAAGAATCACTTGTATATGTGTACATTCAAATCTTACTGAGTGAAGAAGATACGGATAATAAACCTGGGAAACACCGACAGTTATTGAAGTGTCTTTTACTGACAGTTGGTGTCATCGATCTGCCAATAGCCAAATGCTCCCGAATTCTGCAGGTACACACGAATCGTTTAGTGTTGCCCAGACATTTCCAGTCAGCAACGTACGCGTTGGAAACATTCCTGGGCACCAGAGAACTCCATCCCGTGGAAGCGAGCTGGTGTTGTGGCGCAGAATTCTCGCCAGTCGCTCCCCTCTGGAAGATTTTCCAGGTAGTGTTCGATGTGCTGTGGGGTGGCGAGATCAAAAAAAGTGTAGTGTTTTCTTCGAGATTCGTATCTTACCCGCTTACCCGACCCCGGAGACATGCAACCCTGGAGTGACCGTCAGTTTGGCGTAACATCAAATCTATTGGTCTAGAAAGACTTTCCTTGTCTTTGTACCAAATCCAGTATGTTGCACAATCCGGTTCATGCTGACCAACCTCCCATCTTCCGACGACAAGACCAGGGCCCTAGCACGACGTCAATCTCGAGAGTATCCTCTGGTTAACGTCACCTACCTTATCCTCACAACTCTTTGGCAGATACGAAATCCCGTGGACTTCAAGTGGCGTAGCCTTGCATGCCTCCACTCGATGCTCCCAGGTTGCGGGTAAGTTCATGAGCTGTGCAGTGTATTCCCTGGTCGCGTAAGTGGTGCATGTATGCGCCTCAATACTACCCCAAAACATGTTGAGTTTCTGGCGTTCTTCTTCCTCGCGTTTCCTGCGCTCTTCCTCGATCTGATCGTGATCCTCCACTTCACGTCGCCATTTCTGTCGCTCGTTTTCTTGACGTTGATTTTCACGGCGCTCCATCTCCTCGCACTCGTGCCTATGCTCATCCACTTCACGCTGCCACTTCTGTCGCTCGTTTTCTCGGCGTCGATTTTCTTGGCGTTCCATCTCTTCGCACCCGTGCCTATGCTCCTCCACTTCACGCCGCCACTTCTGTCGCTCGTTTTCTTGGCGTTGATTTTCTTGGCGTTCCATCTCCTCGCATTCGTGCTGATGCTCCTCTACTTCCCGAGCCCACTCCTTCCGGACCCTCTCTTGACGTTCTTGCCCTTCGCGTACCCTGCGTGCAACTGCCTTCTCGTATTCTTCGGCCTCGCGCGCATGACTCTCGATCTCTCGAGCCCACTCCTTCCGGACCGCCCCCTGACGTTCTTGTTCTTCGTGTACCCTGCGTGCAACTGCCCTCTCGTATTCTTCGACCTCGCGCGCATGCCTCTCGAACTCTCGAGTCCATTCCTGCCTCACCCGTTCTTGACGCTCATCTTCCTCCCGAATCCGACGCGCTACGTCCCTTTCATACCATTCCGTCTGAAGCTTCCACTCCTCCTCGATGATGGCATGTTCCTGTTTCTCAAGCCGCCATTCTTCTTGCACGACCTCGTGTTGCGCTACTTCTTTCTCCCAACCGCGACGAATGGCGTTCATGGTCGATGGATACAAGGGACAGTTCGCAAAGTGCATGTATAAAGTGACGCCGACAAAGGCAAAGACCATTGACGCGAATAGGCAGTATATGATGAACTTGAATCTGTCTTGGGATATTTTGCGCCGTGTTTTCCCAGGCAGCAAAGGGGTACTTTCTTCGGATGATGGCCTGACACGAATGATGAACAGTGAATTGGGCGAGATACGCACTCAGAGTATCAATCAAAAGGAGTACGTACCTGTAGACAACCAATGGACTCTCAGAGCTGCGTGTGCAGAAAGAGCACCGTTACACTGAGCGAACTGCAACGACAACAAAAAAATACCAGAGGAAACTCACCTAGACATTTTCCCTCGGAAAAACTATGGTAGTACTTGAAATGCGTTCAGTACGTGGGTATGTCGATCGAAGTGATGCTCGGCTACTACGACGCGCGCATACACCCGCACTGAAAAGCAACCTCCACGATTCGAGAGTGTTGGATGCGGCTTTTCACTGGGAGCGTACTCTGAGGCGGAAGTTGCTGTGAAAGTCGCACACAGCTTCAGGGCAGTCTTTTCGAAGTAACTTCGGTAGCGGCACGAGGCAGGTCAAAAAAGGAAGGCAAGTAAGAACGCGTACGACGAGAGCATCATTTTGTCGACAGTGGAGTTGGTTTCCGAGAAAACCTGTGCGACATTCAATTGGGTTGATACATCGATTTATACAACCATCATAGTCTGTCCAAGAAAACAAAATGAAGCAACCACAGATCGATATTGTACAAACAAGCATCACTTGTACACATGCACGTTCAAATCTTACTGGGTACGGATGATAAACTGGGAAAACACCGACATTTATTGAAGTGTCTTTCACAGACAGTCAGTATCATCGATCTGCCAGTAGCCAAATGCTCCCGAATTCTGCAGGTACACACGAATCGTTTAGTGCTGTCCAAACATTTCCGGTTAGCAACGTACGCGTTGGAAACATTCCTGGGCACCGGAGAACTCCAACCCATGGAAGCGAGCTGGCGTTGTGGCACAGAATTCTCGCCAGCCGCTCCCCTCTGGAAGATTTTCCAGGTAGTGTTCGATGTGCTGTGGGGTGGCGAGATCAAAAAAAGTGTAGTGTTTTCTTCGGGATTCGTATCTTACCCGCTTACCCGATCCCGGAGACGTACAACCCTAGAGTGGTCGTCAGTTTGGCGTAACATCAAATCCATTAGGCTGGAAAGACTTTCCTTGTCTTTGTACCAAATCCAGTATGTTGCACAATCCGGTTCATGCTGATTAATCTCCCATCTTCCAACGACAAGACCAGGGCCCTAGCACGATGTCAAGCTTGAGAATATCCTCTAGTTAACGTCACCTACCTTATCCTCACAATTCTGTGGCAGATACGAAACCCCGTGGACTTCAAGTGGCGTAGCCTTGCATGCCTCCACTCGATGTTCCCAAGTTGCGGGTAAGTTCATGAGCTGTGCAGTGTACTCCCTGGTTGCGTAAGTGGTGCATGTATGCGCCTCAATACTACCCCAAAACATGTTGAGTTTCTGCCGTTTTTCTTCCTCGCGTTCCCTGCGCTCTTCCTCGATCCGATCGTGATTCTCCACTTCACGTTGCCACTTCTGTCGCTCGTTTTCTCGGCATTGATTTTCACGGCGCTCCATCTCCTCGTACTCGTGCCGGTGCTCCTCTACCTCCTGTTCCCACTCCTTCCGGACCCTCTCTTGACGTTCTTGCTCTTCGCACACCTTCCGTGCAACTGCCTTCTCGTATTCTTCGATCCCGCGTGCATGCCTCTCGAGTTGAAGCTTCCATTCCTCTTCAATGATGGCATGTTCCTGTTTCTCAAGCCGCCATTCTTCTCGCGCGACCCCGTGTTGCGCTGCTTCTTTCACCCAATCGCTACGAATAGCGTTCATGGTCGATGGATACAACGGACAGTTCATAAAGTGCATGTATAAATTGACGCTGACGAAGAAGAATGCCATTAACGCGAGTAGGCCGTATATAATGAACCTGAACGCGTCTTGGGACATCTTGCGCCGTGTTTTCCCGGGCAGCAACGGGGTGCTTTCTTCGGATGATGTCCTAATACGAATGGTGAACGTTTGAACAGTGAATTGGGCGAGATACTCGCTTAGGGAATTTTTTCAAAGGAGCACGTACCTATAGAAAACCGCGTGCCCGCCCCCATCCCTATGCGCCTTAGACTTGCGTCTGCATGTGCAGAAAGAGCACCATCACACTGAGCGAACTGCAACAACGGGAAAAAAAAGCACCAGAGGAAACTTACCTAGGCATTTTCCCTGAGAAAAACTATAGTAGCACTTGAAATGCGTTCAATACTTGCGGTGTGTCGATCAAAGTGATGTTGGCTACCACGACGCACGGATACGCCCGCACTGAAAAGCAACTACCACAGTTCGAGAGCGTTGGATGCAGCTTTTCACTGGGGAGCGTACGTCGAAGTTGCTGTAGAAGTCGCACACAGCTTCAGGGCAGCCTTTCGTAGCGGCAGGTCAAAAAAGGAAGGTCAGTAAGAACGCGGTCTCTCGGCGGTGCTCAGGGAGGGCACGGAGTAGACACCAACTCTGATATTCAAGTCGGGGGTAAGCAACCGACGCCGAGATAGGGAGCTTAACAAAACTTGACAATGACAATAAACTAATGATGGACCACGGGCCAGTTGTAGTCGGCGACAGGTGCGCTCGTTTCTCGAGAACCCTGTGACCATGATGTTCAACCTCGGTGCTTGAACATAAAATGACTACGTGAATCAACCCAACAATAAAGATATATTTTCCGTGTCATTTCTATCTTCCTAGGCACTCGAACAGCTCGAATGCAACCTCGCCGCTACAGGTAGACTCGAGTCCGTTTTCCTAGTCCTGCGTATATGCGATCGGCCAAACAAGACAGTACACCACGACGAGCGTACCCACACTGAAAAGTACATCAAGAAGTCAAGAGAAAACTTTGACAACTGGACGGCTTTTCAGTGGGACCGCACTTCATAGTGGAGGTTGCTGTCAAAGGAATGCTTGAGGACAGCCCTCCGAGATGAAGACCAGTTAAGCACGAAGCCTGTCGAAAAAGAGAAGGTCAGTAAGAAAATACAAAATATTTAGGAGGCTTGCAGCGACGCTGGGCATAATAAACACCAACACTGATCATCAAGTGGCAGTTTGAAGCGATTCATGACTGCTTATCGTGATCAGTGAGGCATAACCATCGGATTTGAATGATACAACATCCTGGAATGCAAGATCGGTCTTGGACAAAGATAAACCATCGTGTGCGTGCGAACTGCCCATACCCTGCCAAGCACGGGTAACACACATTGACACGGAGAGATCTTTCAGCAGTTAATATCGTCACTCTCCCAGTGACCATACGTTCCCAAGTTCTGTGAGTACAATGGACCATGAGTGATGTTCAAAAATGTGCTAGATTACACCCACGTATTGGAGCATTCTTGAGCACCGGCAAACTCCATCCCATGGAAACGAGCTGGCATCATGACACAGAATTCTCGCCAATCGCCTCCCTTTGGAAGGTTCTCCAGGTAGTGTTCGATGCGCTGATGCCGAATTAGTTGAGAGAAACAATATTTATGATGGATGGTTCTTACCCTCTTTCCTGATCCATGTGACATGCAGCCCTGTTGTGATTGTCAGTATGCTGGTATGACACTAAGTTGATGAGGCGAAAGAGGGCTTACCTTGTTCTTGTACCAGTTCCAGAAGGTGTTGCAACCCGGTTCGTACTGATTGATCTCCCATCGACCAATGACAACGCCATGACCCTAACAACGTCAATCATCCCCTCATCATCCAATGAGTACCACATACCCCATCTTCACAGCTCTTGGGCATTTACGCGATCCCGTGAATCTCGAGGGGTGTAGCTATCACGCCTCTACAAGCTGTTCCCAATTCATCGGCAGATTCATCAGAACTGCAGTGTATTCCCTCGTCCCATAAGCCTTGCACTGATGTGCCTCCACATGACCCCAAAACAAATCAAGTCGCGTGCGTTCCTCTTCCTCGCGTCGCGCACGCTCTTTCAACTCCCGTTCATGCTGAATACCTTCTTGATCCCACTCGCGAAGCAGTGCTGAATGCCGCTCGTCTTCCCACGCCCATTGTGCCTTTACAACCTCCCTCTCGGCCACCTGTTTCTCGTGCTCCAGGAACTCCTTGCTCCATTCTTCGCGGATCCGTTCCCGAACTTGAGGGTCCGCAGGATCGTTACAATAGGTGACCGGCATCGTGGTCATGCAGAGGCCTAGAGTGATGACAAACGTCAGGAACGCGACGAATGACCGGGTGTTCATCCATGCGAATCTCTTGAGATTGCTGATGGTTCGCTGAGAAACGCCTCAACGAGAGACGGAACAGCGACACGTATGTAAGACACGTGCTTACAACGGGGACCTTAGTGGATCCACTGGCGACCAGCCTGAGTCGTTGCGCTGAGGTGGCCCATTCGGGGGTGCAAATCCAGAATACGGCGGCGGCAGATGCACGGAGCTGTCGTCATGCGTTGATGTGTCTTGGTCTAGGCCATTGAATGAACACTTACTTGGTCGCGCCATAGTTGGCGTTTGAATTGAATCTCACCATGAGTGTTACAGTTGATATTAATTTAGATATTGTCCAAAACTTCGAGGTTGGTTTGTCAGCCGAATCCGAGGCGTTGTCGAACGGATCACTTATCTACCTATCGATGCGATCGAAAGAAGACGTTTGAAAAAGAGGTGGTTCAGCGAGCTCACCATGCGGTGGGAGCTTGTGGGGTTGCTGCGCGGTCTAGACTCCTCGCATGTTCCCGAAAGCCATGGCTACATAATTAATTGAGCGCTCATCGATCGTTCCAGGCTAATTAAATAAGGCTAGGTAATCTCGGTCCCCATCTTCCTTGACGTGTCAATTGTCATCTCGGTACACCGCGGACGAGTATTGAAATATTGACCGGCTGATTCAGCCCTGCGTCGTGGCACAGGATATCCAGAAGTAATGGTAGTTTTAGAGATATCCCACATCTTTCCTCCCAGGTTAAATGTCCCTGTGTCCGTACCTATCTGTGTTCACTGTTCACAGCCGGGCAAGCATGCCCGTCATGACCTGAACGTCCAATCTTGGCGTATGCACCCGATGTGTTCCCAGATACATACAACTTGTGGCGCAAAGCGGCAGACCCCGGCGTCGCGAAGGTGTATGGAACTCAGTCAGCATTCGGAATCTTCCTGATCTCCGTCGACTCGTGTTGATGGCTTCCTTGTTGTGAATCACTCGACGCTGTGCTGACACAAGCCGTGCACTACCGTCCGCGGGGGGGAATTCAGTGGTTGATGTCTGCGAAGTCGGAGAAATGGTTGGCTGGAAACGTCGTCGTCGGGGAACAGGGACTGCGCTGGATTTGTGTTCCTGGTTTCTCTCGGACGGGTAACACAATGCAGCGAACAATCTTTAAACCAGCCCTTAATCGGACAAAAGGTTGGACAAAAGGTGAAAATAAGCCTTTCGTCCGACCTTTAGGCCAGGTTAGGCCAGGTTTAAAGTTTGCCGACTGCATTGTGTGATGGGTCTTCGACCAAGATATAGCCTGTCACGTGGACAGTTGTCAATGCGTTGTCGGCGAGGCATGTGCATGAGTCGCTGTGCAGCATGTCCTTAGCTGTCCTACCAGGTTACGAGCGTCGCCTTTGAGATAGAGAACAGCGCTGGCCAGGAATGGAATGAACGTGAACCCAACTAGCGGGGTAGCCTCGATGTCTCCGACGGACGTTAGTAACCGCTTACCTTGGATGGAGTGCGACTTTTGGTCCGAGGCGTCTGAAGCGGTCATATTATCGGACTAGTGTGGAATCACGAACGCCCGACCGTCACTAGGTTGGACGCGCGCAAAGGCAGGTTTACAAACCCGCTGGTTCGTACCTAGACGCGACGAAAATCGTTCTCCATCTTTTCCAGCGTCATAGGACGTCTGCGGGAAAAGCGTAACCGAGTCATGAGTGAACGATATGACCTTCTCGTGCAATCGCTGGTCGGGGGACGGGTCGAGACGTATCGAGTTAGCGAGCTGCTTCGTCTGCTGAAGACACGAATGTGGGTGACGGTACCGGTCCTGTTTCGTACCCACGATACGATATAGCTCGGAGGAGTAGTGAGCATGGACTCGAAAGTGGTTGTGGTCGCCGGTGGGATCAGAGTGACACCATTCCTCACTTGGCCGGCTTACGGGAGAAGAAGAGCAGACTCAAGGCAGGTGAAGTAATATCACCCTCGTATCAACCACCGAACAAGTCCAAACCTTCAGATGTCATGATACGGAATGTAAAATATTTATTCACCTGCACCTATAACTCAAAAAACCCACACTCTGCGTCTGTAAGCCGTATGAGTGAGGTTCCTGAAAAGCATGAATAGGAGCCCACAGAATGCAATTCAGAGCAAACAATGTGAGCCAAGTCGATGATGTGGGTTTCAAGCAATCATGTCAGCCCGTGCGGTAACTGAAAGAAGAGACATACTCAGCAGTTGCTGTCTTCAATTTTCATTGACCGTACATGCTCGAATCTACAAGTGCACGATATTTTAGTCGAGTGCATAGTTGTTCAGAACACGCGTACTGATAGAATGCACTGCTGTGCACCCGGGAGTTGCATATGGTCAAAATGAACTGGCGTTGTGCCAGCGTAACGTTCCCGCCAGTCACTTTTCTTAGGGAGATTTACTAGTTTATGTGTGATATACCACTGAAGCAGTCAGTCCTGGTATGCTATCTCAAGGGAATCGAGCCTTACCTTTTCCCGGACCCTGGTGAAGTGCAGCCCTGAAATATTTTTCAGCAATGCATGCGACAGCTTATGGCAGCAATGGCCTGCTTTGTCATTGTGCGAATTTAATATGTTGTGCAGTCCGGTTCTTGCTGGTTGATTCCCCATCGATCTCTATCACAACGCTGAGGCCCTAACACAGAATCAGTATGAACATCCTCTTGGAAAGATCACCTACTATATCTTTGCAGGTCTTTGGCATCTGTGTCCCCGTGAAATTAGACTGGTGTAGCTTTGCACGCCTCTACATGCCATCCTCAATCCATCGGCAGATTAATCCACCGTGTTTCTTCGTCCCATAAGTCTTGCACTGATATGCCTCCATGTGACCCCAAAACAAATTAAGTTGCTTGCGTTCCCCCTACCCATGTCGTGCATGCTCTTTGAACTCCAATTCATGCTGAATACGTTCTTGCTCCCATTCGTGAAGCAGTGCTCCATGCCGCTTGTCCTCCCACGCTCATCTTAAGAGTCCACTGGATTATCTTTCAATAAATGACCGGCATTGTGGTCATGCAGAGGCCACAGTGATGACAAACGTCAGGAGCGCGACGAATGATCGGGTATTCATCCGTGCGGATCTCTTGAGGACGGATCAACAAGACGTATGTAAGACATGTGCTTACGGCAGTGACCTGGGTGGATCCACGGTAGCGACCAGTCATTGGGCCGAAGTGCTCGGGGGTGGAAATGCAGAACATGGCAGCAGCGGAAGTTCGGAACTGTCGTCTGGCATTGATGCGGGCCAGTGCAACCATATGAGTCCCCGCTTACCTGGTTGCACCATAATTTGCGTCTGTGTTGAATCTCATCATCAATCTAATGTTGATCTCACCATTAGTTGTCAACTGAATCCGAGCCATCAGTGAACGGACCATTTACCTACCTCACAACGCACTCAAAAAAATGCATTTGAAAAAAAGGTGGCTAAGCGAGCCCACGATGTGATGGGAGTTGATGGGGTTGAGACTCCTCGGACCTCCCATGTTACCGAAATAGAAGTAGCGATGGCTTCGTTGATCATTCCCGCACCTCGGTAGCGCCCGCCACTCTTCGGCACTTCACTAAATACATAACATTTTCACCATTTTATTCTTATGCATCCTAGTTCTCGTAGTATATCCACGTCTGTGAATTTGAATGGGTAAAAATAATGCAGTAGTTATCTTAATTGTGAACTTTGAAGTTGGCCTTCGTCACCCGACTGTCACTTGCCGAGTGGGTGCTGAAGCGGAGATTTAAATCAACCAATCTGATCACTGCTGTTCAACGTGTCTGTACTACTGTCAAGCATTTCGCAAACGGCTGTAACAGAATCACGCGGTCGCTGGCGATGGCGAGCCGACGAGGACAGCGAGCTTTTACCAGGATCCGGAATATAAGACCCGATGGAGCTTGCTGTCAAGGACCTGAGTCACAGCGCGGATTTCCCCTCGTCGTCGAGCGGCCATACTCTCACGTTGCTTACACGTTACACATATGTCCCATAACACTCCCCTACTCGCATTCCGGCTACTTGTGACCTATTGAATGTCCGGCAGCGGCACGTCAAGTGGACCGCTGAGCCTTTCCACAGGCTGCAAGGGGAAGTTTTGTCTTTAATTAATATTTTGGCGGACCCGCGAGGCGCAGCAACATTCTGGATCTTGGGGTGGTCATTTCCAGAACGGGGAATTCATAATGCATTCCTGACAACCGTAAGCGGCATGCGCAAGTGTTCTCGCTGTCATCTTGCTGACCTTCCTTGGCGAAGCGTCACCTCACACACACCGCAGATATCGATGACTAGTGACCGGCGTTCGGCCTCGTGCGGCTCATGACATGGTAAAAATGTGGCATTTTCAGAGCTGAGTCCCGCAATATACGTCATCCTACGTTATTGTCATCTGAACAAACACCAGCATACACCGCGTACGTACGATTAATGTTTATGATTAATGAATAGCATTCAGCCAGCTCTCATGGCGAAATGTGGCAAATTCGGAGTTCATCAACATGGACATTTGACGTGCTACTTTACCCCGTGTACTCTTGTCGGGAGTGCGTTTGGCTTCGACTGGATTATCGTTCAACTTCCTCCCAAGTATGTAGGAGGTGACCATAACGCCGGAATTTTACGACCCCGGTGTGACTCGGACACCAGCGCACCCGGACTCGAGTTTGTAGCATCCAGGCGGATTTGGACGATGCCAATGCTGTGCAACTACTGTGCCTTCGGAGGAGAGGGCCGATCTACGGTATAAACCCGTTATAGATTTGACACTTCCCGCAACCGCGTCGCCCATCCAACACATCACATCGACGGCGGTCATTTATAGAAGGATCCGTGTGGTGGCGTAGTCCAAAGGCGCGCGATGATTGGTGTCACTTGGAGCTAGCTATGTAACGCTTCCCTTCGTTGGTCCAGCAGCTACACGCGGAACGGTTCAAGTCCGTTGCTCTTTCGAGGCGATCAATTCGTGTTCGGTGATGAGATTTTGATCGGGGGTGTCACAGCAGGTAATATCACGATGGATCGCAAGGGCAATTCCAGGTACATATAACTACTAATCTCGTGTAGAAGATGACACAGACCGCTGGCCGCGCCTAAACAAGGGACCAATCCTGTGAACTAGGTCCGTGAAACGGTCCTCCCAGGGCACGGTGGGCACGGATCTACGGCAGAGAACGACATTATTCCAGACAGGTCGACAAGCCCCCGATCTATGCCCCAAGACTTGGGGGTTGACGTGTATGTACCAGATCAAGTACTGAAGCCGCGACGATCCTTGGGGTT
>JBBPQV010000867.1:0-14479 GCA_038092675.1 Boletus rufocinnamomeus | reverse complement strand
CTCCCACTTTTGTTCCTTCACGATGACCAAGCCTTGCTTCAGCTCCTCACCGCCCAACAGAATATCAAACGGCACCTCGTCCCTTTCTGCCGCAGCAAACTGTGCCGGCAATTTTGGTTTCCGCTTTGCCAGGAAATCCGTCTTGAAAAGGTCGAACGTCGACGTCAGTCATCCACGTCCATCCCAAACGGAAACTAGCTCCCCACCTTGATCCCAGCCTCTCTCAGCTCCTGAACCAGCCTAATCCGCTCCTCTAGCAGCCCGTCGCCCACTGCGATCACGTACGCCATCGTTTCCTTACTCCGCATGCCCTTCTCTACCCACTTGGGCCATACGAGCGCGAATATCCGATCCATCCCGATGCTGACGCCGATGCACGGACATTGGGCACCCTTCTTTCCCTCCCCTGCTGCTGCAGACGTGAAAGAGCTCACGAGGTTGTCGTACCGTCCACCGGCGGCGATGGAACCAACGCCCACTTGGGATTCGTCCACTTCTTCTTCCTCCTCTGCATCTTCGGCTTTTGGCTTTTTGGTTTTCTTTTTGGGAGCCGCGGGTGCGGGCGGGGGTGGCGTTTCGGACGGCGTCGATGCAGGACCGTTGGGGGAGAAACCGGGAGGTGCCGAGGCAGCCACGGTAGCTTCGTATATGATTCCAGTATAGTAATCGAGACCACGTGCCAACGACATGTCGAAAGAAATCTATCGGTGTGTGAGAACGATATGCAATCAGGGATGCTAGATTCGACACACTTTATCAAGGACGTTGTACGCGCCGAGGAGCCTGAACAACAGTTCCATCTCGAGGATGCCGTCTTTTGCATTGGGATTGGACATCAATGTTTCATCGGCTTTGAGGTGGTCTAGTAAAGATGGTCCCCCTGTTTGGTTGCTCGTCGTCACTCCGAGAGTTGATAGAGTTTTCTGGGAACGGCTGACCTTTGAGTTTGACATACTCTCCAATCTTGTCCGCGACCTCGGGGCTCAGCCCTTTCTCATCCGTCATTTCCTTCTTAACATCCACCCAGGGTAGCTAGCAACTCGGAAGCTGAGTACATCAATGCAGAGTACATCTTCATGCAGACGCGCACCTTGTCTAGCTTGTCTACAGCAGAGGAGATAGTACGTATTTTCTCCGGTGGTACACCACACGTCTCGAAAATCCCATCTAATATTTTACGGTTATTAATCTGTCGCGCAGGATGTTCAATAGACATATGATATGAGATCACCACATTCAACATCTCACCTTGACTGTGAACTCGCCCACATCCAGACGTGTCAGAATCGTGCAAAGCAAACTAACGATCTCCGCATCAGGAATCATCGGATCCCACACACCGACGATATCCAAATCCTAGCACAACGGGTTCAGTAACCAGATCGGAGCGGTACAACGCGAGAAGCAACGCACCGCCTGCATGAACTCCCTCATCCGTCCCTTGGACATGACAGGGTTATCCCTCCGATAGACCTTTCCCACCTGCCATATTTTGCCTTGTGTCGTCCCACCAGACATGGCCACGTATCGTGCGAGCGGAACGGTGTGATCGTACCTCAGCGCCAGTTGTTCCCCTCCTTGGTCCATGAGATCAAAGATGAGCTTCGAGTCCTCGCCATACTTGTCCGTCAACACGTCCTTGCGCTCAAATACGGGCGTGTCGAGACAACTCCCTCCATACGACGTGAAGACATCCTTGACGATCCGCTCGATGTGCTCCCGACAAAACATCTCGGCAGGTCCATAATCCCGCGTACCCTAGAAGAGAACGACAACGAGGGGGCGCAAAGTCCATGTTCCAAAAAGTCAATCTCGAATTGATCACCACCACCACCACCCGATCACCAGAAGAAAAGCGGCATCGCCGGCTCACCTTGGCAGTCTTGAGCAACAGCCGGTCCTTTTTCTTCCCGTCTTTGCTGTCGCTCGTCCCAGCAGCGCCAGAGCTCGTTCCCGCTTTCCCGATCGCACCGAGCGTTTTCTTGAGTTCGCCGAGTTTCTTTCGGGCAGCATCGAGGGCGGTTAAGTCTGTGTTTTGTAGTCTGAGCTCGTTGACGAGCGCCGTTTGTTGTGTGATCTCTGCGGCGAGCGATTCAGCGGTGGACATTGCGCGTGTGCAGTGATGGATGGACGCGAAACGAGTTGGCGATCGATAAAAGCAAGTTCGGAGCAGCGCACGAGTAGGGAACATCAAATCCCACCGAAATGGATAAAATAGTCCGAGTTAGACCTGACTCGATATGGAGGACCCTGATCACCCCGTAACTAACTTGCCATCTTACGACTAGTAGCGATAGTAGAGTACATCGTCCAGTTATCGAAATACCACTCGAATGCTGCACGCGCATCCCCAAGCAGCGTGAACAGTAATGCTCGTTCCGTCTCGGAAAGCGATGCGTCCGCACCCTCCTCGTCTACAGTCAACCAGGACAACGACGTATCACCATCGTTCATGAGCTGCTCGACCACCTTGTCCATCCATTTCTTCCACACCCCGCGAGTAGCATTGACGTGCGGGAGACATGCGTGCAGGATGCTGAGACGACGGTCTTGCCCCTCTTGCGCGGAGGAGTCCCTGACATCGTGAAAAAGCAAGAGACAAACAAAGACCGCCATCGTCGTCCGCGTCCCAACACAGAACCGATACATCTGCGGACTCCCAAGCGTCTGGAAGAGGAGCTCAGCTTGGATTTTCTCCGTGTCGAACGAGGAGAGGTAGTAGTTGTACGTCCACGATACGAAGAGAGACACGACGAACATGATCTGGCCATACAGGGTCCCCTGAGGGATGAGGAGAAGCTGGAGGATGAAGTGGATGGTGAACAGGAAGAGGCATACGATGCCAATGGCGGAATAGCCACGGTGGATACCGCGATGGAATCTGTCTATCGTCTCCAAATCGGTGTCCAAATCAAAACGTGCTCTCGTGATGGCGTTGACGCCCCCTTCTTCCCCTGTGATCACGACCACGCTGTCCTCCCCAAGTAGTAATCCGGGCGGAGGATCCGTCACTGAATTCCGAACGGATTTCTTGATTATTAGCCTTCCTCTGCCGATGATGAAAGTGGCCAAGCCACTGGAGACCATCCCAAGCAAGATCATGGAGAAGCTGTACCAGTCATAGACCAGTGCGCACATGACGCAGGCAGCGACGCTGATCATCATCGGAATGAGCCCACTTAGGGAGTGGGTGAGGGGTAGTCGTTTAACGGGGGCGTTGTAGTCGACGGAGCCCATGACAAGGTATGCAACGTCCATCGGATTCGTCAACCTCCCTGGAACCATCACCTCCGGCATCTCCTTGCTCCGCTTCACGGTGAGATGTGCCAGATGCCCCGTGTGCATCGTCGTCCCAGACAAGGCTGCGATATATTTGGGTCCCGTCTTGCCATCGAGCCCAAGCCCCAACAAGATAGGTGGTGGGCTTCTTGGTGAGAAAAATCTATCCCAGGCGCGTGAAGTCGCCATCCGCGCAAAACTTGCAGCGAACGTGAAACTCCCGGGGCAGTTATACCATCCGACCCACCGCCTGCCTTCATAAAGGTGGACGGTAGCCATGGCAGAAATCGCTTGTTCACCCCCAAGGAAGCTGGCTATTCCGGATAAGCCGAGAGTGAACTGTGAACCCGCAAGGGGTGTACCAAGAGGAGGCATCAGTTACGTTGCAGGGTGTTGTGAATGTCGGTTATCCTCCCCCTTGGCCCGCAACTTATAAGCACTCGAATGCCATCAAGAGGCGTGAAAAATCTGGAGAACCCGGTTTAGGTAAACTCGGTGCTCGAAGCCTGTACTTCTACTTGACTCAACTCGCCTTGGATGCCTGATCACCGCAGTCTTCGTGGAAAAGGAAAGAATGTGGTAGCAAGACTCGGCGTCCTCAGCCCTGAGAGTTCCCGAGGCTGTTGGTTGACTAGGCTCTGAGATTATCAATTGCGGAAAAACCAAGCGGCCATTCCGTGCTGTATGACAGAATATCAACCAAAGTGGACTTGTTTGATGTTTCCGGTCGAGTTGGATCGGTATTTATCTTTGAGATGCCAAGCGCCAATCATATCCGCTCTCTCGACACGTTGTTGCGTGTTTCCCACCCGTGCCGCTCCGATGAAAGCTTGGCCTTCGAGATCTGCACGACCGATGGCCACATACGCATCTTAAGAGCGAGCTTGGCCTGATGGGTCCGGGGGCGGGTTTACCTACAAACAATCACTCGTGTCGAGGGATCGGAAAACAGCTCATCTGGGATGAGAAGTGAGTGAATAATTGTAGACTGGGAACACGTAGACAGTGGCTGTGACGATAACGGGGGGAAAGCATCAGCGGTGGTTGTCGGGTTCTAGTAATGCGTTTATCCTAAACCTTTTTCCAGACCTTGATTCATTTTGCGGTCATCCGATCCCCCCTTTGACATGGTCTTGCAAGTGTTGAATATGACTGTCAACGACGTTGAAATCAAAGGATAACCACGCAAAGACTCGTAAAGGGATGACAAGCTTGGATGGCCTGTACAACACCTTTCGGACCTTGTGCAGCCAAGTCCGACATCAAGGTTTGCGAGTGTGTGTCCGTGTTTGGTCAGTGTGTGATCCTTCCATCATTGTCCCACCGTACCAGTTTTCATTCTCTTCCGCGTTCACCGACGACGTCGACGACAACAACAAGATATTCAACAATGGATGACGGTACGTCTTCAGCATCAGCCCCGACGACGACGACGATTTCTGCATTCGATGTTTTCTGCGGCAACAACCCGCCTCAGTAGTACCAGCACACACGTACTAGTGGTCTCCCACCGCGCTTCAGCACTTCCGTTTGAAACGACGCTGGGGATTCAGTATCTCTCATGCTTTCTCTCTTTTGCTGGTGGTCAGCTCAAGGCTGGCGTCCCTGATCGCATACACTAGCTTACACCACTTTTTTTCCTGTTCCACTATTGTTCACCATATACATCCCACACACCTCTCTCCCCACCCATTTATCTTCCCCTCTCCCGTCCTCTCCTCTCCTCTCCTCTCCAAACCAACCCGCCGATGAACCAACGTTGATATTTTTCTCTTCCCATTCGCGAACCCCCCGTGGTACTCTTTTTTGTCTGTGTTGTCTTCAGCCTGGAACTCCCAAGATATTGCGCCTTCCGGGATCAGCATCCCAGCAGATGCTAACATGAATGGTGGTCCGCCCCACGGCGACGAACCCAGCTGGAACGCAGGTGGTCGGTCCCCCGGCCGTGATCGTGGTGGCGAGCTTCCCCGCCGCTCCAGCCGAAGCATGAGCCCGGGACGCGATGACCGAGGGTGCGTCTCCCCCTAGTTCTCACTATTCATTTCAAAATAACTTGTTCTTCTTTCTCCTTTGTTTCGATACAAAAAAAGAAATTCATTCAGCGGTCGCGATGGAGGAAACAACAACCCAGGAAACAACCTCCATGTCTCGGGTCTGAGCCACAAAGTCGACACCCGCGACCTCGAGCAGACCTTTGCCAAGATTGGTCGTGTGCGTTTGTCCCTCATTTGTGTTTTTCCTTGGGTCCGTGTCTCCGGCGACGGGGACTGGGGTTACTGACGGCAAGTCGTCGTTCTAGGTCAAGAAAGCGTCCGTCATGTACGACCCTCACACTCGCGAATCACGTGGCTTCGGTTTCGTCACAATGGAAACCAACGAGGAAGCAGAAGCTGCCGTCACTGCGTTGAATGCGACAGAAATCATGGGTAAAATCGTCACGGTCGAAAAGGTGATGTGGTAGCGTTTCGACGTTTTGATGTTGACGCTGATTGTGATTGGTACATTAGGCTCGACGTGGGCGTGCACGGACACCTACGCCTGGACGCTACTACGGACCGCCGAAACGCCACGACAGTATGTTCGCGCTTGTTTGGTATAGAGACACGATCTGAGTTCGCGATGCAGACGAGCGACCCTATGATCCCCGGCCATACGATAGCCGTTACTCGCGCGACTATGAACACCGAGGCGGTCGCGGTGGCGGGCGTTACGAAGAACGCCCGCGCGACTTTGATCGTGGCTACCGCGAATACGACCGAGGATACGGTGGTGCACGTGACTACGACCGCGGTGGCCGCTATGACGATAGGAGGTACTAGGACGGTACACACGACCACGGGATCATACACGGTTGAGTATCAACTTCGGTTTTTGTTTCCAGAACCCGTCCTTTACCCCGTGCGTCTGACTCTCTGCCTTTTGTGTTGGCATTTCTGTATGTATTTGATAAGTCCTCTATCGAGCTGAATACAATTGGCTTTTGGTTCTAATTCTGGGCATGTATGATTGTGCGCGTGGGTGATGTGGGTGATTAGTGTTTGGGTTCTTTGGACGGCGCTCCGATGCCTAGGTTCGTGACGAGGGCTTCCCTCCCTCGCATTCTCATCTGTTCCAACACTTCTCCAATTTTGGACACCTCCACCCACCGCTCACCACGTACACTCTGATCCCGAGTCGTACCCAAAACGTCCAAACCCGAACTTACCACGGGCTCGACGAACCGAACTCGAAGCGCAAGCCACTGCATCCCCTTGACGTTCCGGACAAACGCCTCGACGGCATCCCGTGGTCCTTCGGCGTAGATGACCCCGGGGTAACCTACCTTGGCGAATCCGGTGATGGCGAGCTGGGAGGACCATTGGTGCATAGAACGGCGTTTGGAGGGGGAGATGAGGTGGTGGGAGGTGAGGAGGGCGTGGTAGGGTGGTTGTGAGGGCGGTAGTGCAGCGGGAGTGGGTACCGATCCGGACATGGACGCAGGATCAGGAGCGGGGTCGGGGTTAGGAGCGGGGGCTTGTGATTGGTGGAGGGTGGCGGTGAGGAGGGTTAATAGTTCATACACGGGGAACCTAGCATGATAGTCACGAAATCGTCACCGTGGCACAAGTGACAAAAAAAGGGGGAGGAAGGAGGGGGAAAAGAAAGACAACGATTTCAATTTCGACACGACACTCACGTACACGCATCATCGATCTCGGCAGTCCGAGCGCGGATCTCGGTGTGCCAGTGTTCTTGCGCGTGACGGGAGATATGGTCCCCTTCGACACTGATCGACATGGTTGCATCGGCAGCTGACTCGAGGTCCGTGACGTCGGTACATGGCGGTAGTTCGACCTCGAACGATATTTGAGCAGCGACGACGTGCATCTGAAAGCGTGCTTGACAAGGCGGATGTGTGAGCGAGGCGATCACAGCGTCGCAGTCGACCCCGCCAGCGTCGGTGAAGGCGTCGAGGAGGGAGGACCATATGGCGAGGTCTTCTGGGGCAAGGACAAAAGCGAAGCGTTCGCCTGGGAGGAGTGAGGACTGGATGAGGTGGAGCTCTTCGAGTTGGTGTGCGAGGTTGGTCTGCCAAAGCATAACTGAAACGAGCGCCAGGTTGAAACATCAGCAAAATGGTGCAATCTTTATCCAAGTTTATTCTTGCTTCCGGCATTTATATCGCACGCCAAAGGTAACTAAGGCAAATAAGCAAGCTCTCAGACCTTTTCTATCAAGTACATTTTGCTGATGCATAAGAATATTGATGATCGATATCTTTGTACGGTTCAAAGGGACCCTTGATGTGTCGGATTGAGATATGTATGTTCAAGAGGTCTCCACCACTTCAGTTGAGCTTACTATGCAGAAAGTTCAAGGCATGCACATTGCAAATGTCCCACATCACTAATTTAACGCTTGACAGGCCACAACACGCGACGCGTGAATCAACTACAAGAAATTCAGGGATGGCTGAAGGACTGGTGTGGTTCCTGGAGTGCGTGGTCGCGTTGCAGGGAGGCATGACAACAGTGGGCAGATATCGATGGGCTGATAAGTTGTGATAATCAGATAGTGCCAATGACTCTGAGACCATCCGACGAAGGCTCCGACTGCTCACGAAACCCTCAACATGCACATCCATGACATCCGCGACGTCACGTCCATGCTCGATATAGGCACGTCGAGCATCATTGGCAACAAGGTCACGAACCTGGTCAGCGGTATTAAGGACCCCACCCAGTGTCACTCCCATTCAAGTTGCATAAAATGTAGGTTTAGGGGGATTGACTAGTGACTAGTCTCATCGGCGGCTTGCCTATGGACGGTCTGATCACCAGACTGGGTATTGACCACGACGCGCGCGACAAGGCAAGTGACAGATGTCCCACAGATGCCGATGTTCGGTGCATTGCCAGTGCTGCCCTTGTATGTACGGACTGAGGTTGGACTGGAGATCCGGATCCCCCGCATGCCGCCCCCGGGTACAGCCCGACAGGTCGCTCCGAGTCGTAGATTCCCTCCGATAAGCGGGCATCCTCTCAAAGAGGTCCTGCCCTTATGATCTATTGATGCATCATGCGACTGGAAAGTTTCAGAGTCTTTTCATTCATATCCATCTGAGTGCACGGGCTACATATTTATGCCAGGTGACAGCTGTAAGTTCTGGGAACTAATCTCCCTCAATGTGGCCTCCACTGCCCGGGCCAGACCTACCACCAAGCACCTCAGGTATCATTTGTGGTGTCGCACTGGCAGGCATTGCTGCTGCTATATTCGTCGTCGTAAAGTTGTTCCAACCTTCCAAGGTGAGTGTAGTTGCCGGAAACACTTCCTCTCCTCAATTCTGACTGGTTTCCCCAGCTTGATGCTATACCCACAGTTGGGTCGAGCAGCTGGCTCGGCTCATGTTGGGCCGGTTTCAAGTATCTGACCAATGCGATGGACGTTATGCAAGAAGGGTATGAGAAGGCAAGGACGGTGCTTGGCACATTTCATACACGCTCATTCACAGCATTGCAGCATAAGTCAGCACCATTCAAGGTTGCAGAAGTCTACCGCTGGATCGTTGTTCTCGGCAACCACAAGCATATAGAAGAACTACGGAGAGCTCCCGACGATGCGCTCTCTTTGGCTGAGGCCACGGATGATGTGAGTAGCTATTTTCTCCTAGTAAGATTGACTTGTACTGAATGTCGCTGACAGCTACTTCATATCGATTACACAATGGGACCCGAAATTCATCATAACCCCTATCATATTCCGATTGTGCGTTCAAAATTGGCTCGGAATATCGGAGCCTTGCATCCAGAAATCAGAAATGAGATCACTACGGCCTTTGATGACGTGCTGGATCTTAGGGGTGACGGTGAGCATCTCGCCCCAATTTACATGGAGTATTCATCAATGTCTGGAACAACCAGAATGGAAGAGTATGCCGGCGCTCAGCAGTGTGCAAAAAGTAATCTGCAGGACGAGCAACAGAGTCTTTGTCGGACTCCCACTGTGTGAGCTTGCCCATCATTTCCCTTCCCTTTCTTACTCCAATTGCTTTAGGCCGAGACTCTGACTGGATAGATCTCAACATTCGGTATACCCTCAACGTCGTCAAAGCAGGGGTTGTTATCGGGCTGTTCCCGGACTTGCTGAAACCGTAAGTCGCCTGCAGTCGCCTCTCTGATGCCTAGCGTTCATCGTAGTGACAGTATAGCTGCCCGATTGTTTACGAACGTTAATCAAAGCAACGAGCGTGGAAGGAAGTTTCTCGGTCCAATAATCGCGGAGCGACAAAAATACCTCAACGAGTGTGGAAATGAGTGGGCCGACAAGCCTGTTGGTCAAACGAATTTGCAGACGAGATCGATACTCACTATCGGTTGTTTGATAGAACGATTTTCTATCATGGTTGATGGAAGAGGCAGAGGGTCTAGAGTCGACAGTAAAGTCCTTGACTGCTCGTATACTGGTCATCAATTTTGCGGCTATCCATGTGGGTTGCAATGTCGCCTTGTCGCATACTCATGACGCTCAGATATTCCGATTTTGCGATTAGACAACTGCGAACGTACGCTTCAAATCTCTTGTTGCAGCTCTAACCCGCTTGATTGACATCGCATTACAGAGTTTCACTCATGCGCTTTTGTACCTCGCAGCGAACCCTCAATATATCAAACCTCTTCGGGAGGAGGTTGAAGCGATCGTTGAGAAGGAGGGCTGGTCGAAGGTTGCACTGGGAAAGATGCGGAAAGTAGACAGCTTCCTCAAGGAGTGCCAACGTTTCGAAGGCGTTGCCAGCTGTACGTGTCTCAGCATCCATTCGATGCGTCACCAGACCCTGATTATTCAAACAATTAGTCGGTCTGATGCGCAAGGCGTTGAAAGACTTTACATTTTCGGACGGTACGTGTGTACCAAAAGGCACCACGGTCGTCGCAGCCGCTCGATCTATACATCGGGATGAAGCGTTCTACGCAAACGCGCGCGCATTCGAACCCTTCCGATTTGCCGACTTGCGTGAAGAGGACGGGGAAGGTCTGAAGCATCAATTTGTGTCGACGACGACCGAGTATTTGCTCTTTGGACATGGTCGACACGCGTGGTATGCTCTTTCTTTCTCCCAGTTTCCAACGACCATGAGACATTACTGACTGTGTGTCAGTCCGGGACGTTTCTTTGCCGCAAACGAGCTGAAGTCGATGTTGGCCCATATCGTGGTGGCGTATGATGTCAAATTGGCGGATAATGCGACGCGTCCGCCATCGCTGCATATTGCAGCGTTGGTGGTTCCTGATCCGAGTGGCAAGGTCATGTTCAGAAGAAGGGTCGACTGAATGATTCCCTTGCACGTGTATCACATGCCCCAATTTTAACATTAGATTTTCTAGCTGTCACAGAAGAGCGTGATTTATTGAGGTATCCACAACGCAGCGCATGTTCAGTCGGCCCGGGTCAGGCTGAGCAAGCTTTTTTGATTCGAGCTGCGGATTATTCAATGCAAGACTTGGGCAAACCTTCGGGACCTAGCTCGTTGACGAGCATTGCAGTGCCATATCATCATCGGCGCATGGGGTTTTAATGATCTCATGTTCGCCAGAACCCATGACTACAAACTGACGAGAGCTTCTTCCCGAGATCAGACAAGGCCGAATTCGGCTCCGAATGGAGCACCGAACCTCGTGAACCCATCCTTTAGCTGATACCGTTATGGTCACGTTCCCAAATTCGACAGCTGCAACTGTAGCGACCAGCGGCCTAACATACACCCTCATCGAAGTAAACACCCCTTACGTTTCTAATCAATCAGACACTGTCTTCCGATCACAATCTCCGTGTGTTGAACTTATCAATGACCGTTCAGTGAATACACGGGCTTGTCAGGATTCATACTAATGTTCCGAGGTGGGAGGACTGCACGGTCGATGTTCGCTTCAGCGTAATATTGTATTGAATCACCTGGATCAATGCATCCCATCATGTGTACCTGAGCGAATACACAACATCCATGCGGGTAATCTGATCGAAATGGTAGGTAACCTGATCGAAATGGTAGCATCGCCAGATCCTTCCTGATGCTGATCCGCTGTGAGTCTAACAATGTAAGCTAAAGGAAGTCACGCGCACCACTACATGGACCCTCGCGGCCGACGGTTGAGATGGATTATTCTCTGGTTGCAACTAACAGGACGTGAGCTGTCGTGACGAGTTCTACCATCACCGGAAAAAAAAACGCACTGGGCCTGCTTCCTTTGAATCTGCAGTACCTTGTCTGCTACGAGAAGCCTCTCCCTTCCGATGGTTGCGAACAGCAGCCTTGGGAGGTGACTTATGCTGTACCGTGTGATGAGTCTCTGCATATAGATCTGAAGAACAACGAACCTGTTGTTTTACGACGGGTTTTGCAACCGCTCGCTAAGATGCCAGGTCAGATACCTCACATCCGTTCGTCTATCGAGGGCGAGTGCTCACTCGTTGACGTTGACCTGCAGCCATCCTCGAAGGTCCCTCATTCGCGACATTCACTCTCGCCGGTGAGTGCGGAGGTCCGCTACCGGCAGGCTGGCGCGACTTTCCGGAAAGTCGACCCAGCTTATGCAAAGTGGTGTCCTTGTGACTCTTCCCCCGTAGCAACTTTTTGAATATCGAACGGCCCTGATGCGACTCTGACATGGCATGGGAACGCAGTATCTCATCTTCTTGGGAATGGTTAGAGGATTCCGGGGACGATGGCTCCAGCAGAGTCAACACGAAACTCAGAGAAGAATGGAGTGATCACCGACCTCGTCGTAGTCGAATTCAGGGGGTGGCGTGCTCGCCGGCACCTCGTACTATGCCATCATAAGAACTCGTTCGAGAGGCAAACGAGCGAACCAATACCTCGAGGAGATCGTCACCGTCTTCGGCATGTCCTTCGGACTCGAGTGGGCTGGATTTCCCAGCATCTTCCTGTTGCGCGTATGGAACAGAGTCAAGCTATTTTGGTGGCGGGATGACAAACTCCTACCGGATTTGAGTCGGGTGGTTTGTTATCATGGCCACCCGAGGTCAGAGGCTGTTCGTCTTGTTGTCCTTGCTCGCTAGTAGATGCCTATGTGGTTTGTCAATGTGGGAGACAGAATGGGGCTCATCTGACACGCTGAGACTGTGAACGCACAAATACTTACATGGAAAGGACCATACAGGTCAGGGAGAACATCATGGAGAGAACGAATGACAATTTTTCCGTCACCTCGTCCAGTCGCAAGATAACAACTGTCCGTGGAGATAGCAATCGATCGGATCCGAGCGCTGTCCTCGATCACAGGGTCAATGCGAGTCAGTGTTGAAGTGTCCAGGAAAGAGATGGAACGGTCTTTGAAAGTAGCGATGAATTTGCCGTTGGCGGCTAGAACAATGGAGTGGGCGTCGTTGGTAATATCACCACCATCATACAGAATCGGCGATTCTGCAACCTGGGACCCAGTGGACACATTGAAGGACCTAATTTTCCTGTCGTCGGATATGGCAAAAATTTGCTGGCTGTCACTGGA
The DNA here is from genome assembly GCA_038092675.1 of Boletus rufocinnamomeus. Taxonomy (NCBI): domain Eukaryota; kingdom Fungi; phylum Basidiomycota; class Agaricomycetes; order Boletales; family Boletaceae; genus Boletus; species Boletus rufocinnamomeus. Next base: position 1,694 of record JBBPQV010000867.1, on the reverse strand, counting down.
CCACGAAATCGGAGTGGCAGGGCCCCAAGTGGGCATGTCAGCCTTGATTGTGATGAGCTCGTCACCATTGTGACTGTTGAAAACGCGGATGGGGTGCAGGCGAGAAGCAGTGGCGACGTTCTCGCCATTCGGGGAGAATTTGATTGCATTGACATAACTGTCGTGTTTGAGTGGGCCAACGAGTCTCTTTCCTGTCGTTATGCTCCAGATGCTCGCCGCGTAGTCACTGATTCCTCCAGTCCCGGTGGCAAACCTGGTCGAATCAGCGTCGACTGCATTCACCCAGTTTGTGCCCTCCACTTCGACGACCTTTGCGTGCAGCTCTCCGTCCCACACACTTGCCCCTACATTTCGAGTCCCACACACCACCCACTTACGATCGCTCGACACACAAATGGCGTACAACGTCATTCCCGTTTGCTTTCCGACCTCTTGGCCATCTGCAAGTCGCCATCGCCGAATCCCCTCGTCACTCCCGCCTAAGAGATGTTTTCCGTCAGGCTGGAATGCGACTGTCCATATCATGTCAGAGCGACCAGTGTCAAGTTGAACTTGAAGTACTATCGTTTGGTTTTACTGAATGGTCAGCATCACTCAATCATTCCTCCGAGAGTTGCCACGCACCAGTCTTTGTCGACGACATCCTCACCAATGGTATACAATCGTCGGTATCGAAATGTCGGGGAACTTCGTTTTTCGGTTTACTCGTGGTGCGCAAAGTTGCTCCGTAAACACGTTTCCTTATTCTCAATATGGTCTGTTCACGCAGGTGCCTCGTGCCTCTGGCGCCTATCCTTACTCGGATCCCAGTTAACCTATGCGACGACCACGCAAGCAGTCGACATCGGCGAAACCTGCCTTCATTGCCACGCGTGGTCTTAGCCTGGAACTTGCGATTACTCGTCATATCTCTGCTGCAGGACTCGGTTCAAGACTTAGCCCAACTCGCGACATACCGAGCACAAAACGTGGCGTGTTCTCGAAAAGGGCGGGCTTCATGACATGCGAGACGAATGTACGTCTGGGCACCCATTCAAACTATGTCACATTCACATATATGGGTAGGCTTGGGCGTTCTCGCCCTTCCTACGTGTCTCTCCGAAGCTCGACTGGTTACGCTCACACACAGCCTCGTTCAGCCTAGCGATACCCTCGGACGCTTAATGACAACTTCCCTTGTTCATCATGGGCAGACCGTCTCAGAGACATACACAACGAGAAGGAAGGTCAGCTGTCGCATTCACGGTGCCGGCGTGGTGCTCGTCGTGAGGTTTTGGGGTCGGCGATGGTAAACCAATGACAAACGGTATATCGGACTCTTGGATGGTTTCGAACATTCCACCCCCCCAAAGGACTATTTATCACCGGGAGTTAATAATATGGCTAGAGTTCAAGTCGGGCATCGAGCTTCCTGGCGGCGGCGGCATGATCTCCGAAGCTCTGAGGATAATCCTATCTCCCGTGAATTCTACGTTCACCGACCATTCCGAATCCTACATGTCTGGTTCGGGTTCGTCTGCAGGTGACTCTTCAAGGGCGGGCGGTGGGTGTACACGAACAAGCCAACATACGGTTGTAGTGTGGTATGGCTAGCCAACCGGCGCGTGGCGACTATCTTCTGGGAGATTTGTCCACTCGGACCACAATCTTGTGTCGATTAATTGAAGGGAGGGTTGTGTCAATTCACTTTTCAG
>JBBPQV010000866.1:0-14517 GCA_038092675.1 Boletus rufocinnamomeus | reverse complement strand
CCTCGGGAACGATATCCGTCGGCGCACACGAGCTCGGATGGCGTCGCAACTAGGTCGCGGCCGTGAACATTAATCAAACCCCAAAACTCTTCGACGGCACCATCCGAGAGAACATCGCTAGGGATACCTCGAGACACTCCCGTAGGGGTACGCATCTGTGTGGATGAAAATGCCGCGCTCATCCCGGATGGCCAAGCCCGACGTCTCCAGATCCCCCGTCCCCCACGGATTCTCATTCTCGAAGCACGCACGCCGGCGCTGGACGGTGCAAACCACGGTGTTAATGGCACCACTGTTCAAACTCGTCTAGTGTACTTTAATGCCTCATTGTCAGTCCCTTGGTGATGGAAAGATATGATCCATATCATTATACACGCATCCAATCTCACGACTTTTGAGCTACGGCTCCGTGTTCATGCCTTCCTTTGGAATGCAGCCAGTCCATGCGACTCGCGCTCCGACTCAAGCATCGCCTCAGCCTCAGGGAACCTCGGTGTGAGTTTGACCTTGAATGGAATTGGCCGCCTATTCTCGTCGCGGTACGTTAGCAAACCCGTACCCTCCAAGAGCAATCTCGAACTTGTACGTACACAACCAGACCATCTTCCACACATCCATCGACGTCTAGCGGGAGTGGCTTTCCTTGTGCATCCGTTGCGCGTTCAATGTTCATCGCCCAGAGGACCATGGCGATATCGATGAACAACGAATTATTCGCGACGTGCCTGCCCACGCAAATTCGTCTACCAAAGCCGTATGTGAAGTGCCCCTCTTCCTTCGAGTCGGTCGGCCCCGGAGCGATCTCACCCTTCTCGTCTAGATGGCGTGCGGGGTTGAAGTGTCCCGCATCTTCTCCGTAGATCTCGGGGTCTCTGTTGAGGTGCCAGACATTTGCGATGACGATTGTCCCGGCGGGGATGAAGTGACCTTCATACCAATCATCCTGCGAGTGAATGTCATCAGTGACCGCCTTCTGTGACAGCTCTTTCTACGCACTTCGACGGAACGGTGTGGAAGTCCCACCGGGTCCTGAAACAATTGGTAAGCCTTATAAAACTTCCTATGTAAACATCTCGACATGCCACAGGACGCCACCTCAATGCTTCTTTCGTCTGCGTTGCAGGTCAGGTCAATTAAATGAAAAGTCCATGGGATAAGCATGGGACTGACCATCGCACGAATGTACGGAAGGTTCTCGAAGTCGGCGAATGTGGGGAGTCTATCACGTCCAATGACAGTGTCTAGCTCTGCCTGAGCGCGCTTCTGCGTCTCTGGATAAGCTATCATCGCCAACGTCCACCAAGCCATGACGGCAGAGGTTGTCTCTGCACCGGCAGCACTAAAGAATTTGGGTTGTCAAAGGTGATGGAGAGGCTGTAAGAGGTGCGAAGTACATACTACATCGTTCCAGCCAACCAAGAGTTCTCTCGCTCAGAGATCCCATGTCTCTCGGCAGTTTGAAGTAGTGTTGCTGCGAGGCTCGGACGATCCTCTCCTTGTTTCTATCGAGAACTCAGATCCGTCTGTTGTGATGTTTGGGGGATATACACACCATTCGGTCCTGCACACCACGGAAAAGGCCTTCAAACATCACGGAGTCTGTAATGTAGGATGCCTCTGCCTTCCGTCTCCACGGTGCCAGTCTAACATGACACAGGTGAGTGTCTGTTCAGCATTTCCACGGTAACGTTGCCCACATCTTTGGGAAATACATCATCCAGGGGAAGAACTCAACCAAATGAGCGCCTGGAAGCGCAGCACGCGTCAGCCGAGAAACGAAGTCGTTGATGGCTCTGACTGATTTATCGTTTCCTGAGATGATGGGAGGCTCGTCGTATACCATGGCCATAATGGCAGATGCTGCTGTTCGGCGCAGATGACCGTCCCAGTTGTCTGGCTCTGCTAGCATGCCGCATGCTAGGAGCACGCCTTCCAGGTGTTGTGTAGGATGGAAACGGTTTACGACGCCTTTGTTCAGACCCTCGTGGGCAGCTTTGCGGAGACGCCGCCAGCTATCACCTGCATCAGCCCAACGGAACCATGCATACGAATCTGAACATACACGTTGTTGTACCGACTGAACACGACTAGGAGCCCACCAGTCATGATATCCGAAGCCACGATGTTTCGTGGCCTATCGGAGTATATGCCAGCACGGCGATCGAGGAGGTCCGCCGCAATTCTTTGCGAGCTAATAACCACCATATGTTGCCCAGCTACGTTGAGGTAGATGATATCGCCTGATTTTTCCGGTAGTCAGGCACGAAGGAGAGGGTAGATAGAAGTGAAAGGGGCAATACCGAATTTTTTTCGCAGGTCCGTGAATGTCGTCCATTGGTTGTTAGTGATTTGGAGGATATTCCCTAGTAATGGAAGGCCCTTTGGTCCGGGGGGTAGCTTCCGCAGCGGACTATGAAGGTAGGTGACGAGTGCATGGACAGAGACGCCTGCGACAGCGACTAAGAACAACGACTTGTACGTTCCAACCGCGTCAACGGCTGAGCCTATGGCCTCCATATCATGGAACTGGAAGGAGTTCGGGATTTGTGCGGAGGTCGTCTCTTATACTTCATCATACCTCCATGAACGCGGCAATCTGAATGATTCCCAAAGAGGGGCAGGCAGGACTATGTACATGGCGGTATAACTCCATTTGCCTTTGGTTGTCCTGGGAGTTCGATATGCTCGGAAGTCAGGTTCTAAGCCTCGCACGACCCGCAAGTCGGGGCCGCAACGATAACTTTACCATCGTCGCTGCTATCAACACAGCCATTTAAATAAGTGACGACGCGCTCGGCAAGCCTGGGGTAAACTATCACGGCGACTTGTTCAACCGATGAGCTTGGGAGGCATCAACGCATCAATGCATCAATGCATCACCCTTGGAGGTTCTGATAAACCTTGCTTGCACGTACTGGTCCGGCAATCGCCGAGCGCAAAAGAAAGTCAAATACTACATTGACCCACGCCGAAACAGCGTAACAGCAGTGTCCCGAATATGAGGGAAGCGCACTGATGAAGGCAGAAAGAGAACGGCTGTCAGAATCATCGCATGGTGCGCAGTTCCGACGGTAATGATCGGTCACCGAATACTAACCACACAGCCGGGTCCCGAACTAAAGGCACGGCAATTAACAAGGTTGGAACATCGTGTCAACTCGTTCAACACTGCATAATCACTCAGCAGATCTGGTGAGAAGTTTAGCTTGGCGGTCGGCCGGGCCCATAATGGAACACAGCACGGGGAACCCAATATATTTTAGGGCGATTGGACCATTGTTGATGGTCATCATGCTGATATGCTGCCCCGGCCGGACACCGAGAATGGGGCGCCGTGGATGGAATGTAGCACAGATAATAATAATGCACAATGCATCATTCTTACCCGCAGCAAACGTTCAAAGGCCTGTCCAAGTGTCACGAGAAATAATTATTTGTCGACAACCCCCCCTACCCGCACATGTAGGGTACTCATTAGATTCACTTCTTTCCAAGTGAGCCTCCATGTCATCCTCGTGTGTCAACTTCAGGCCTTTCGAACGCATTATGTATCCAGGCATGTATTGAGGTCACACAATGTTTGCTCTCTCTCTCTCTATGTGCCCATGTCCACACATCTGCACCTGTTCACAAGACAGATTCAGTGTGTTCCTTGAGATTGCGAAATTTTGAAGCAAAGGTGGTGAAAGTGTGGATGACTTCGAGATCAAGTTGGAACTAGAAGTTGTACATGGATAGAAGAGGTGTAGAAGGCTGATGGCTATGAGCTATATATTCCATCACCCAATTTCGAATGGCGAGCTGCGCAGGTTCCTTGCTGGTGACACTGAGAGCTAGTTCAACATTGACCGAATTGGACCGGAAGGTGGAATTCCTAGCCTTTTGTTTGCAATACCTCATCATTGTGCGAAAGTCCCGCTACAACTTGGGGTTCGTTTCGTCGTCGTCTGAGAAAAGAATCGATCATCCAAAGTTTTCATAGGACGGACGGTACGACGTGTGTTCGCCATGCCAAAAAGGACAGGATCATCGTCTTCCGACTCCATATGTAGGTTGGTGGTCCATTAGGCACAAGGATTCCAAGCCGGGACAAGTTTCGTTGCATTTATGATCAACAGCGACAGAAAGTGGTGAGCTACTTGTGATGAAGGTGTTCGCGCTCTTGCGCAATGATCTCCAGTGCCTCGGGAAAGCAAGGGGCGATCCTGCATTGGAAGGGTAACGGACGACTATAATGTTTATCATTCAACCTGAGAATCTGAAGACGAGGAAGAGGGATCGAACACGTACACGACTAGACCCTCTTCGATGCACCCATCCACATTCATCGGCAGCGCTTCTCCCTTCTCGTCAGTCGCGCGTTCGATGTTCATGGCCCATAACATCATAGATATATTGATGAAAAGCGAGTTATTGGCCACATGACGTCCAACACAGATTCGCCGTCCGAATCCGTAGGAAACATGGTTCTCCTCTTTGGTATCCGCGAGAGCAGGCAATAGCTTACCATCTTTGTCAAGGTGGCGGGAAGGGTTAAATTGGGCTGCATCCGGTCCATAGATGTCTGGGTCTCGGTTCAAGTGCCAGACATTAGGAACAAGGAGCGTTCCTTTCGGAATGAAATAGCCATTGTACCAATCATCCTCAGTGCTACGATGAGGCAGGCCAACCGGATCTACCGCGCGCCAGCGTAAGACCTCCCTGACCAAGGCACGGATATACGCAAGCTCCTCGAAGTCGGAGAATAAAGGGGGTCGAGAACGACCGACGACAGCATCGAGCTCAGCTTGAGCTCGTTTTTGGACATCGGGATGGAGAACGATCGCAAACATGAACCACGCCATGACTGCTGAAGTCGTTTCGGCGCCTGCCACACTAACAACAGAAAATGAGCACACAGATTTTATCGATAAGTAGAACCTCACATACTACATGGTTCCAGCCAGCCACGCATTCTCCTGTTCGGAGAGGTTGTTCCTACCGGCGTCTTGGATCAGTGAAGCAGCCAACGTGGCATGTGCTTCTCCCTTGACCTACGTTCGCGGGCCGCTTGAATATCCGGCTTCCTGACATTATGAGAAACCTACCATGCGCTGGCGAACAGATTCGAGAAGGTCGCCAAACATCACTGAATCGCGCTCATGCCAGTCTTGTGCATCACGTTTCCACTGGGCGACGCTAGGTGATAGGTTTGGAATCAGTTAGATTGATAGCTGGATATGATGCGGACCTTCTTGGCAGGTAACGCATCCAAGGAATGAATTGGACCAAGTGAGCACCAGGTAAAGATGCACGGGTCAACCGAGTCACATGATCATTCGCGCGCTTAACTCTGGGATCTTGTTCTGATGCAATGGGCTCTGTTCCGTAGACCAAGGCCATGACAGAGGATGCTGCACTGCGTCGCAAGTGTCGGTCCCATTCCTCTGGGTTAGAGAGAATTCCCTGGGTAAGGTGTACCGCTTCTGTGTATTGTATTGGATGATAGCGATGAACAGCGGCTTTGTTAAAGCCCTCGTGGACGGCCTTCCGCATCCTGCGCCAGCTGAAACAATAATTAGAAATGGAGTATCTGAGATCGATAAGGATGGCATACACATCAGTGTATCCGAGAAAGACTATGACCTGATTACCTGTCAGCAACTCGGCGACGTAGTTCCCAGGTCGACCAGATGTTTTGGTGGCACGGCGGTCAAGAAGATCAGCAGCCACCTTGTGGGAGTTGAGTATGACGAGAGGTTGTCCGAAAGCATTCAGATAAATTATGTCGCCTGTGTCGAGGTCAGTACTGTTCTCAAGACGTGTAAGCTAACGATATTATTCGTACCAAATGTCTGTTTCCATTCAGTGAATGTTAACCACTGTCTTCTCCCAAATTGCAAGACATTTCCAAGGATCGGAATCCCCTTAGGGCCGGGAGGGAGCTTCCGCCAGGGACTTCTGTAATACCGCAAGACTAGATAGACAGACGTTCCAACTGCATTAAGAAGTGCGAACCATAAACGGTTTGTAGGATGCATGCAGCGCAATCGCAGTACTATGTTTTGGGTTATGAGATGTTCAGAGGAAAGTCCAGGTCAATCACCACATTTCAGCTTCCGGCGCCAGCAGATAATAATACCCAACATCAACCCATGCTTTGAAATCCACCAAGGCACTGGAATTTTGCACGTTTGCACGCCACTGATTCACATCACGTTGAAGCGGAATGGGTGGGATTTCTATCTGGATCCGTTCCCATGACCCGAGTTAGGAGTTTCCGTGATGAATTCCTGGGTCAAGCGAAAACCAGCAACTTATTCATTTTTGCAGAACGAGAATGTGCAAAATTCATTCTCACCTCTGATACACCACCGGTGTCACCGAGTGTGTATGGTATTCAAGTTGTTTATTAACGGCTGGACATGTACGGTTTCGCGCGCACACTGACAGGCTTCGGTAAGCATAATGACATCGGACTCCGACCATACCGGGGGGCACCTGCGTTAATCATGATGTTGGCAAACATTGTGTTGCACCACGATGGATCACTTACTAGCATGGTGAACTGCTAACCTGGTCAGTTGGTTCAGTGCAATAGTTCCGAATCCCGATTCCCACGGTTGACTTGACTTGTTTCAATGTTGAATTAAGGCAAGCGGTCTCTCGGGCCGAGTAGTGCCATCTTAAGCGCTCACACTGGAAAGGTTAAAACCTACCACGTACCTGGACCACACGTCCACATTCTTCACACAGCATAGTACTTAGTTCGACTCCATGGATCGAATTTGACGACACGCAAGCAAACCTAGTAGGTGACACGAATTTTTGCACATGTAAGATTAATATACAAACAATGCTTTTGTGCTAGCAAGAAATGCTCGTCTCTATAAACCATGCGGTTCTCTACAGAACTCGTGGAACGTAGTGTCAAATACTTGGTAATGAATTGGATTTACAGCAGGGCACTGTTAACGAGCACGGGTCCAATCTCTGGTGTGCCGTTCTTGCGCTCCTTCGGCATGAGCGATATCCATCTCTTCTCCTTGATCTCCAGGCCTCTGTTTCCGAAATATCTTTCGCTTTCAAAGCTCCAGCCATCGTTGGCCCGTACCCAGTGTCCTAGGCCATCGCAATATTCCTTCACCTGTGAATTCAACGGTTCTTCCCACTCAGGAAGTGCCGTCATGGCAGCATGGAACTTTTTCTCGAGTTCCGTGTGGAAGTCTTGCACCCACAACATCGCCCCGTTCGCGTCTGTACCAAATTCGTTCATTACGATCCTTACAATGTTGTGGCTGTCGTCTCCACGGGATTGCTCGAGGTTGTAGGAGACGATATCCTTCAAAGTCATTATGTAAGTCTGGTGTGCAATGCCTTTTGCTCGCAAATATTACTGACGTTACCGAAGCAGAGCATATCAATGGATGTCAAAGTCATCTCTTGAATCGCCGGGTGCGAAATAACCTCATCAGGGATGTCAAGGGCCAGTTCTAGCAGGGCAAACGAAGGCTTCGCCCCAATTGTGTCACGTCGAACGTCAATATAACTCCTGATATCACGGATACGGTGCCCGCTCCTGTCGATGGCCTGCTGCACGACAGCCTCGAGATATTCATCGAAGGTCTTGATGAACCTCTTCTGCGATTGCTTGCTTGCGTCCCGTATCGCACGTTCCCAGAATCTGTGGTTGAACAAATGTCGTTTCAAGAAATCACAAGGGAGCTAGTAAAGCACTTACTGACGAGCCACTTCGCCGCCGATCCATTCTCCTTTTGGTCGTAGCTTATGCGGGTTGCGGAGAGCGTCCATTATGACGTCCTTCTGCTTTCGGACCTCAGAGGGCTTGGCCACATCCGAATACTCATCGATGACAAAGAATAAATTCATTAGATCACAGCCAGCTCTGGCGTGCTCTGATCTTATGGGTCAGAAACCATTTGGTTGATTGACTTGTGGTTACTCACCTTTCTTCGCTATTGGATAAGCCATACAAGCAAGACGATCTACCGAACAAGGTGAGTGTGCTGATCGGAGCACGGGGGCAAGATGCCTTACTGAAATCGCAGCGATTGAAGGCGTGTTGCGCTTTCGGGCTGAAGGCACCGAAGCTCGCAGCCCAAACAGCAGACTCCTTCTTCACCTCGGCATAGTGCGGGTTGATGCGACGAGGCCACGGCCATCTTGCAAGCGTGTTCGGGATGAAGACCTTAGTAGGTCCACTATATCCATTGGCAGTTTTCTCGATGGCGGACTCCTTGTCTGCAGCGAAGCCACTGACAACACTTTTACGCCCCCTGGTGACCTGGACAGAGACTACATAGGAGGCAAAGCGAACGATTAAGCCTATGAATGTGCCGAGAGAGAGCAGAGTGTACGTTTCCATACTGGCGAGGTAGAGATTAGTTTGAGCTTGCATAGCTGCTGGCTTTATACTCAAAATGATTTTAGGCGTCTTGAAGAGGAATCTGGCAATGCAATATCTACTCAATGCGCAGCTTATTTCCAAGACATGGAGTATTATCCGCTCCACTTTACACGTAGCCAGACACCACGTCAAGTTTTACTGTTTTGAGTTTCCTGTTTTGAGTTGTGAAACTAAGTGGCGCGAGTCAATGTCAATGGCCACCCGTTTGTTCCGCATGGGTAACATCGCAGGTGAAGAGGTCAATCACGGCCTCGGAAGGTTTTTTGGGAGTTTGAGCTTGACAACGGCTGTTGTGAAACGTGAGTAGACTGATCTTCCGCAACACTACCGCACGCTTTATACCTCTCGGAGCGTCATTGGCTAGATGCAGCTCCGTGAACACAAGACCGAGTTCGCTAGATAAGTTGAACGAAAGGTGGCTCTATGTTGGACTAAGACTTTGATTCGGCTTTTCTGTCCACAATTCACGCTGTTTGAGGTTCGGGATAATACAGAAGAAGCGTTCTGAGGTAGCCTGACATTTATTGCTGCTCTGTCCAAAAGTTGGGGTGGTTACGCACGAAGAATAATTCTGCCTGGGGCAGATCTCCGAAAATAGTGCCGAGGAGTAGCCCGATGCACGATGCTACCCCACAAAATACCTCCAACCCGCGATTAAAGGGTACGGTCACAGCTCACGCACATCGTCACCCGTACCCGGGCATCAGCACTCTGAAACGGGCTTTGGGATGGGTTTTGCTTTTTCTGCCTTTGGTAGCCGAATAAGTGACTGGTAAGCGCCCCCCAATCAGACACCCCAGATCCACGGTAGTAGGGCCGTCAAGCGATAACGTTACAAACCGTCTTTTTAGATGGGCCGCGTGGTTCCCTATCAATGTCTGTATGGAACCATGCTTTGCTTCGACAAAATTTTATTTGAGATTCCGATGCCGCGTACTAGTAGAGTCATGATCTCCGAAGCCACGAAGTTTCGTGGCCTATCGGAATATATGTCGGCGGGGCTCGCCGTAATTCCTTGCGAGCTAATAACCACCGTGTATTGGCCAGCTTCGTTGAGATAGATGATATCGCCTGGTTTTTCCGGTGGTCAGACGGTACATAGAAGTGAGAGGAGCATATTGATACCGCGCTGGTATATCAAATGCATAGGAGATACGCGCAAACCCGGCGTCACCACCCCTGGCGTGGGAGCTGGCCTTGAAGGACCCAAGCTCGCGATCCCAAACTAAATGGCCTTAGCTGCAACGACGCGCAGTGAGAGGTAGCCAGCGAAAACGAGTCATGGCGACGTGACTCGATCTGATTGCTCGACAGCGAAGCTATATGGGAAAACCACAGACTGCGAAAACGCTGAGGACGCGAGATTCAGTAGACGCGGATGCTTCCGATCGGCGGAGAGAGTGGTGGTTCGTTCATTTACGTAAGTGTGAACCCGCCTTCAAGTTGGCGCAGTCGTGCAAGATCTCAAGCTCTACGTACTCGACAATAAACGATCGATGACATTTACAGACCTACTCATTGCACTTAGAGTCCAGGTTGGAACCTGTTAAGTGGGTGGATATCCCCATCAGACAACGTTGATGGTGACAATCTAATTGATCAACGGTGTTCTCCCACTGGCAGCATGGCGACCCTATCAACTTTAAAGTCCGGGAGCAATCAGAATTGGCAGGGCAAGAGGTGATGTCATCTAGTTCACAACCGGGTTCTCATACCCCCAAAATAACGTCCTACCAGTGGGCTGAGTCTGAGCTCCTGAGGAACTTCTATTTAATAGTTCAGATCCAAACATCCTTGTGTGATTCGAGGCAGGGCTTTACATAGCACTGGTTCTGCTTTGTGGTATTCATTCGGCTGCAGACGTGTTATCCTTTCATTCTACTATCATGCCTCTCGCTGACTTGAGTCTATCCCCACGGGCTCTCTTGGTCTTTGCTGTTGGCACTGGTGTTTGCGTCGATAGGGCTCAGAAAATGGGTCGTGTCCCTCCTGGGCCCAAAGGTATCTTTATTTCCGATGATGTGATCATCAGTGCTATCTAGTACCAACTCTGTCAGGGTTACCCTTTGTAGGAAATTTACTGGACCTCGAAGGCGACGCATTTCATGTACAGGCACGCCAGTGGTCCAAAGAATACAGTGATCAGGTTTCCATCACGGTCGTCTTGCTCCTCCACTAAAGTATGAGTACAATTGAATACATCATGCAGCCAACATTTCAGTCGCTTTAACTCGTCGATCGAAACTTTGCATCCATGTGATCCACGACAAAATGTTATGGGGCTATCTACAAGTCCATTATCTTCACACAACATAATCAGAGTGATTTCCACTATACCGAGAATTGGAAAACTGGACTATAAAGACTTTGTAGCTCCATCACCATGGAAAAGAAAATCACTGAACATCAACCACTGGACACATTATTTCGAGGAGATTACATGCTGGTATCAACCCTTCCAGTCAATTGGTGGTACGGACAAATGTTTGGGCTTATTTGGCACTGAAAGAAAGCGATCAAACGGCATCTTGGTTTCAGTGATGCGCCAATCATCGGTCCCGTCAGTTGAGTACAAGTAGTACGCCACCGCACAACCATCTCATGCCCTTCGAGAACATCATTGATCATCGGAATGCCCCCGGCCAATGCAAACCCATTTGGTTCAACACCATTTCATTGGGGATGAACTCGGGTCAGATGGACAGTAATTACAAGGCCTCGAAGGAAGCGTTTGTCTCTGGGATGACAAGCTCATCTGTCCTCCATGTCAACCTTATGTTAATAGTCGGGCTGGTTGAACGCGCCTGACCGTGTTCCGTGACCCGTCCTATGCTATTCATTCTCGAATGGCTGGTGCCATAGGTCCTACCCCTGTCATTTGCGCTGACAGTCTACGCCGATGCACCTGGGGCCTCCACTACCAGTAATATCGCGCCATCATGATGCTCATAACGGTGTTTTCCATTCTCACCGTCGACTTTCCTGTCTGCCCACGTTCCCTTGCGAAGCGTGAAACGTATGGTGTGTCGCTGGTACGTGCTGTCCTTGCATACATGTCGTTGAGCTCTTCTCGATCTCGTCGTTAGATAGATGGCGGAGTCGGGTCGTTCGTTTTCTCTCAAGGTGTCCTTTCCGCGATACCCCTCATCAAGAATCCATCCTAGTTGCATGCGGATGTGAAACTAAAATTATACCGGATATTCAAAAAGATTTCACCAATCATCGTGTTAGGCATCGTTCGAGTATTTCTTGTGAAGGGAACAGAATATCCCGTAGGGCGACTTGTTATTATCACTCGGATTTACGGACTCACTCGTTTCAGGAATACGTCACCGAGTGCGGGGTGCATTGGAACTTTCTCCTGACGCTTGCCATTTTGCCGGTCGCAAAAGTGGCCCCCCATCCGATCATCAAATACATCCCTGTATCAGTGTTAGGCTTTGGATCGGTGTCTGTGAGTGATATGATAAATTTCCTGGAGTAACCTGATTCAACCTAACATAGTATAGTGCATCAATTCGCACTGTCATTTTTGGGGCTGGAAACCTTCCTCCTCAACGCCCCTCGAAGCAATGTCATTTACGCGAACAAGGAGGGACTGATTTCATTCTTGGGTAAGAGACGTCCCCGAAATCACTCTGCTACCGAGGCTCATGTCCTCAGGCTATCTCTCGCTTCATATCATGGGCCTTTCTCTTGGCACGATCATCCTTCCACCTTCTCCATCCTTCTTCCCCAAATAGCAGGCTATCTTGTTCGAAGGTGGTAACTGCCAGCGTCTCACAAAGATAGACTCCTCTGCCCCCGGGCCTAGACAAAATGTCAAGACTACCATCGAACTCTTTTCGTATGCTCTGGTGTGGTGGACCCTGCTGGCACTTGTAAGACATGGTCTTTCTCGCGAAGGATGGTTGGTATTCCTGCTCTACGATGCATCAAACAAGACTGTTTATACTTTACATACATTTTTTTTTCCCAATACAGGTAAACTTACCATACATTCTCTGGATCGTTGCCTTCAACGCTTCATTCATTCTCGCATTTTATCTCATAGATATTATGTTTTTCGTATTTCAAAGCTAAGCCTAAGATCCTTCGGATCCCTCGGGGAAAAGAATCCTGCAAGAGGATCCTATGACCTCAACACCAAAGTCGGCTCCCACTTTACTAGAGGCCGTAAACAAGAACGAGCTAGTGATCTTCCTCGTTGTGAGTCCTGGTCTAGTCCAAACTTCCTGACTTGTCTGAGAGCACGCAATATTCAGGCGAATGTCGCCACAGGCCTCGTCAACTTGTCGATTCGAACTATATACACACCAAACGCAGAAGCCCTTAATCGGGTATCTTTCGGTACATGTATGTTTGCTTGGGATATTCCGCAATAGGCGTATTTGGACAATGTGGTAATTCTGGGACCTTTGGCGGTCAATCCTCCCTTGACACTTAACCCGGCCCCCTAGACCGAGTGGAGAGGTTCTTTGTTAATGACCTGGGTGAACATCGCTAAAGCTGCCGCAGGTTGGAACGCAGCCTGAAGATGTATCGTTTAGTAAATGCAATGCTTGGACTATTGCTACGAGGGTCAGCCACGACGTACCACTTCATGACCGGCAGCAAAGACCCTCCTGTTTATCTTCTGATCCCGCATACTGTTGCCAAAAGATGAAGAGCTTCAAAGTCCAAGACCCAGAGGTGCTGGGGCGGCCAAGAAGTGGCTGAAATCCAAAGGATTAGGTGTGTGTAGCGTCATGATGCAGAAGGCGGAGAAACAGAGAGAAGAACAAAACTTGGCAAAAGCGCGAGACAATAACGATGGACAGAGCGGGGTCCCTGGTTCTGCGTCTCATATACGTGTATGGTGGAAGAAGTCCCCCCCGAACTCGACCAGTAACAGTAGCATCGCGGTCCACGAGTTGAAGTACCAGAACACCACACCACCGGACGCGCGCGGCGAGGGACCCTTAAATCAGGCGACAGACCTTCCACGCCAAGTCCTCACGTATCCCCGGGTCATCGGGACTGGCCGAGTACAGAGTCCGTTACTTTGCCGATACCAGAAGTCAGTCTAAGTCCACCTGTATCCCGCGCCCGTCGGCCGAGTGTCCCAAGTATCACGCGCAAACTATCGTTTGCTACATTTGGTCGCAGACCAAGTTTCGCGGACATCACCGAGCCAATACTGACGCCGCCACCCAGCGCAACACTGACGGAACTTGCTCCCCCACCAACGTTGCACGGTGATACCGGGCGGAGTCTCAAGCATTTGCCCAGCTTACCGACCCTCGGACGTAGCGAGGTCACCACCAGGACGACAGCAGGGCATCCAGCCATCCCCCGACGTCAGAGCCTTAGTTTGGCGGGCCTGGTATTACTTCCGCAACCTGCCCTAAAGCCCGCCCATCCGTGTTGTCCTGACATTAGAGAATCGCCCAAGTCGAGCATCCTCAAGTCTCGTACAAGTCCGTACGCGAGTAAACAGTGTTCTCCCGAGACGAGATGTCGAGCAGAGTCGGCGTCGATACCTCGACATCAACGCAGGATGACGCTGTCCAACTCGCCTGGTGCGTCGTCGAGCACCCAGGCGCAGAGTTCTGGCAGTGTGGTGAACGTTGCGCCCGATCCCGCGGATGCTGAAGTGAGGCGTATTCCGAGCGTGCCCAAGTTGCCTCGTCGTCTTAGCATCTCTATGTTGCGGCGCAAGCAAAGTCAGTCGGTCATTCGAGACAGGGAGAATGAGGGTTGGATGAGTCGTTGATGACCGCCAGGCCCCCTTTTTTTTGGGTTCGTGATGGCCGTGGTCGGATTTGCAGTGAATACGATGATGCTTTGTCTGCTATGATATTATTTGCATCGTAACATCCTGTACGATAGTTGTGACTTGTGTTTAATCGTACCTAGCTTTTCGTAAGACTTGCGCAGGAAAAGGGGCCATCTTTACCAAATTGGGAAATGCGCGGCGTTCACCGGTGGCGCAGCATTTCCCCGTCGAGCACCTGTAATCCCACGGTGTCTAGACTCGTTCGTTGTTCGGATCCACCACCTCCCAAGCTATCACTCGTGCTTCACTCATCTTTCAGTTTTCTTAACCACCCCTGCAATGAAGGCCGCCT
>JBBPQV010000865.1:0-14521 GCA_038092675.1 Boletus rufocinnamomeus | reverse complement strand
GATTCTATGTGATCTCCTTACAGTAAACTAGCCTATAGGAGCTCTCTCATTCATTGTGATCAACTGAAGATATGTACCTGCCAAGTTGAGCACAGTATTGTACATAATATTGCTGTATTCATCAGCGTCAGGTCGCTTTGCCATCATGCCAAGTTGCATTGACCTTTCTGCTGAAAACCTTCAGACTTCAACCCTATGGACCTCCACCATTAGTGGCTGTAGAACAGCAACAAGACCATTGCCTCCTGTATCACTGTTGTTGTTTTAGTCTCTGAATTTAAAAAGTCTCTTTGTCCAATCAACACCTCTTAATTCCGGATCAATCCGACAGATGGTTGCCCACATTCTGGATTGGGGAGTGGGTTTTTGGTTGTGTATGGCATTGTGAGTTCTTAAACCACCCCTTAGTCCCAAGTTTACTTACTGATCTCAACAACTTGGCCACAAACTGACTCCATAAATCGAGATGGCGACACCTGTACAAGCAAGGGTTGCACTGAGGTGAGCTTGTGTTCATAGCTCCATGGATGTCTAGATAGTTCACAGAGAAGGAGTCTGACATCCAACCTGGGCTATTGGACACACAAGGATATCTAGATTCTGGAGTGATTACTGTGGAAGGACATCCCAAGAGTAAAGTCACCGACTTCTTAAGCATTTTCGTACAATTAACCAACTTGATTGTAACCCCTCCAGGTTGTTGCATTTTATGCATGAGGTAAGAGCTTGGCTTTATACCCGACCACATTGGACTTTGTTGTATGAAGCCGAATGGCTCATTGCCGACCGGGCAAATGAACTGACTTCAGGCTGAGGTGACATGCTCACAAATTAATATTTGATTTTCCACTCCCACCCAGGTAAGTCGAACTATCTGTTCTGAGTACCCTTCATCACGAATGGAAATACCACCTTTACGATAATCTTCATCATATATAAAGCTGCCTCTTTCTTTCCACAGCCTCCATGTCTCTCTCTCTTTCTTTTTTCTCTGCAATGCAAGCCTCCCCTAACAATGAAGACCAGACTTCATCCGTTGGTCAGAAATGGGGGCCTTCCAGTGCATTACAGCTAGGACCTAGGAAAAAGCTGTCTGTCATGTCCTTTGTAGCCCCACGGTTACTGCTGACCCTCATCTGCAGGACTTCGCAGGATCCATTAGTTCACCACGGCCGTCATTTTGGGAGAGCGATACATGCTTTTTGTAACATGCAGACGTTGATCACAAACGGTCTTGGAGTCTTGGCTGACCAAGAAGGTGAACATGCAGATCTACTGACAGCAGTGTAAGTGGCCCTTTTGTCGATGAGTCGTTTTCTTACTCGCTACTGTCGGGGAAAGGAAGGAGTGTGCAGTATTTTGTGAGTTGCTGCAATTGGTCCCTGGGCTTGAAGCTAGGCTGATGACGGTCTTGGAAGAGGAAGTTATCTGCATCACAGATCTGGTAATAACTGTCCGTGTTTATGTTTTGTGTTTGAACTTAACATGTTGCTTGGTGGAAGGTTCAAAAAGGTGCAAATGGTACCAGGGCTGATGACACCAAAGGAATGAAGAGTGCAATTATTGATTGGATCACCCCAAAGGGTCAGTCACTGAATCCTCACATTCCTCACAATGTCAAAGCAGGCCGCGGTTTTAATCATGAACATACTGGTGCACTTCTATGTCCAGCCGGCTTTGATTGGGCAAACACAGTGTATGTATTCTGCCATATTACGGGCTCATCACTAATCACTAGGCATAGGATGAAGACAAAACTCATTAATGGGCAAATCCAGGTTGCTGGTGATCAATGGCCGATATTCCTGTATGCCAACTATACATACAACTCAGAGGACCCCTGGAATGGACTCCTGTTGAGTGGTCTCTTAGTTTCTGTAAGTTTTATGATATTTCTGGATGTACCATTGCTAAGGCAAGGCATCACCAGGCGTATAAGCATATCTTCACCTCCCCAAGCTCTGTAGACCAAGAGCCCAAAGCGACTCGATCCAGCAATGCCCGCATTCATGGCATGCGGCCTGTCACCAAGGCATCCCTTGCTTACGTTGCAACTCAGGTATGTTTTCCAATTCTGTACTTTGCATCCAACCAGTCCTGATGCTGGTGAAGGCTCATTTTGCATTGACATCTGCTCAAGTCTTCTCTTACACTGATCACGTGACAGACTCAGAACGATTCTACAACAGTATCATTGAGCTGCTAGATGATTCTGATGAAAAAGACGAAGTTGATCAATTACTGATATGGTGGAATCGGTATGTGTATATCTCCATTCAATTCATGGACAAGGCATTGACATAAAATCAGCCAAATATTTCCACTTTATGCTGATGTCGAGTGGCTTCCATTGAAGAATAGTGCATTAGCAAGGATATGTCAGAAGCATGTGGAATACAAAGAAAGGGAGCAGGAGGCTGCCAATGCCTGATATGCAATGGAACCTCAAGATTCCCAATTGTTCACTCTGCTTTTGTGCTCAATCAAATCTTTAATAAAATTTGCTTCGTACTTTACATCATGAAGTGTGACCAAGAATTTTGAGACATCTAATGTGATTGGCAAAGCACATAAGATGGAAATATGATGCATGTAGTCGCAAATGAAACGCTGCTGGACATGCTCTCTTGTGCCAGGCAGAGTGATCTGATGATTTTCGTGATTGGTAGGGATCTGGGTCAGGGTTAAACCAAAGGCAAAGGTTGGACAGAAAATAATTGAGATACCACATACAAGTGTCAAAAGTTTGATGGAGATGGAAACATGTTGCTGGATGGACTTGTCTGGTCTATTGCCAAAATTCTTGAACATCTGACAGTTAGCCCCAGCATGATGAATACAACCAGAAACTGCAGAAGTGCAGGTGTTGTCGGCAGTTGTCAGTGAGAGACGGAATGACATGAGGACGGAAGTATGATGCACATAGTCACGAATGAAACACTGCTAAACATGTGCTCTTGTGCCAGGCAGAGTAATCTGACAATTTTCGCAATCGGTAGGGATCTGGGCCAGGGTTAAACCAAAGGGAAAAGTTAGACAGAAAATAATTGAGAGACCACGTACAAGTATCAAAACCTTGGTGGGGATGGAAATACGTTGCCGGATAGACTCGTCTGGTCGATCGCCGAATTTCTTGAACGTCAGACAATTAGGCCCAGCATGGTGAACACGACCGGAGACTGCAGAAATGCAGGTGTTCTTAGTGGCTGTCGGTGGGAGACGGAACGACGTGAGGACGCAAGTACGAAATACGCGATCAGAGGTAAAATGATGCTGATTGATATCTTGGTCATCACACGGGGGCGCGTGGGAAATGCTGATCAGAGACATGGTATATGGTCAGGAGCATCTGGTATAACAGGCATAGGCATCCCTGTTCATATGTAGCTTCACAACAGTTCCTATCATCTATGTATGAGGCATATGGGCATGATCATTAACATCTAGTAAGTCCAGCAAAATCTGAGCTTATCAGCTGGACTGTCTTACAGATATATGTGTATGAAGATGTCAAATGAGATAATTGTATATAAACCTAGATCATTCTTTCACTGATCCCCTGATGTAAGTGCTCAAGTTTACCATGCCATCACCGTGCTTTTTTTCCTGTGACAGTCGTTACCTGTATCTCAGGCTCGCATCGAAAGTTCTTGTCAGTAGGCTCCAAAGTCGTACCAGGCAGCGACTAGTACAGGTAGGAAATCAGTTATACAAGGTCCAAGTTTTCGCTTGGCTGGCGACCCGCAGATGTTTGAGAACGGCCATTGGAAGGAGGATGCTATGGGAGCTGACACATTCCGTTGCCACAGTTGCTCGGCCTTGCCCGATGTTGGGTATGACGTCGACACCACAAGCACAGTAAGCAAGACCCGGATCGAACGACACACGTTTTAGTTCACCATCAGCTTCATTATGACCACCTCGCTCGACTATCTCAAACAGACAGGGACGACCGTTGTCTCAGACTCTGGCGAGTTCGAATGTGAGCTCCGACAGCCCCTATTCTTGTCAAAATGCTCATAGACCTGGTGAATAGCTATCGCTGTGTACAAACCACAGGTAACGACATTGTTCTCAAAATCCAAATGCATGTCGCTGATTCTCATTTTGAATTTTCAGGATGCCACGACAAATCCGACTTTGCTTCTCGCTGCGGCGAACAAACCACAATATGTGCACCTGGTAGATTCCGCCATCAAATATGGCAAGAGCAAGGGCGGAACGCTTCATGACCAGGCATGCTTGGCTATGGATCGCCTCGTGAGTCCTCGGAACATATGCATTTTGGATACCCTATTTGAAACAGTCCGTAACGCTAACAGCTGGTCGAATTTGGGAAAGAGATTTTGGACATCATCCCTGGCAGAGTTTCCACGGAGGTTGATGCCCGTCTCTCGTTTGATGCAGAAGCGACGAAGAAGAAAGTGAGCACGTGTTAATATTGCGTCCAAATCATGGGCTCATTGTTGTTTCTAGGCAAGGGAACTCATCGAGCTCTACGAGTCCGTTGGAATCAACAAAGAGCGTGTTCTCATCAAGATAGCATCGACGTGGGAAGGCATTCAAGCTGCCAGAGAGCTTGAACTATCGGATGGCATCCACTGCAACTTGACACTTATGTTTGGGTTTGCCCAGGCTGTCGCGTGTGCTGAAGCTGGTGTCACGCTCGTCTCTCCATTTGTTGGACGCGTGCGTTGACATTTAACTCCATATATGAGAAGCCACTCACATCCATCGGTAATGTAGATTCTTGACTGGTATAAAAAAGCGACGGGAAAGGATTATGAGGGCGACGATGATCCTGGGGTTCAATCCGTGAAGAAGATATTCAACTACTTCAAGCAACATGGTTACAAAACCATCGTCATGGGTGCCAGTTTCCGAAATGTTGGTAGTCTATGTATCTTTCCGATTCACTACTCATAACATTCCTTGCAAAGGTGGGAGAAATCAAGGCTCTCGCTGGAATTGACTTCCTCACTATTTCTCCGAAATTGTTGGAGGAATTGAAGAGCTCTAGTGAGCCTGTTCCGAAGAAACTTGACTCGGAGAGAGGTAAGTGGGCTGGCAAGTACTATTTTACTTAGCCGCTGATTGCCTGTAAACTTGCGACAGCTGCTCAAGCCGAGCCTATTCCCAGGATTTCCTACATCAACAACGAACCCGAATTTCGCTGGGCCCTGCTTCAAGATGCGATGGCGTTTGACAAGCTGCACGAAGGCATCAAAAAGTTTGCAGAGGATGGTGACACATTGAAGAATGTTCTAAAGGAAAAGTTGCAGGCGGCTTGAAGGCTGTTTTAAATCTCTCCTTGGTTTCTTTTTCTTGCACCTTGGCAGATACTTAGCAACTGTAGTACTACCAGAACTGTACTACTCTCAAAAGTGCCTTGCGTCTACTTGAATAAGTGCTCGGGGAAATTTATCTCCTGAGCTCTTGTGCTGTCGCCGCCAGCTTCGGTGAATTGTCGGACTAAGATTTCAGACCCTGACCAGTTTGGCGCGATTCCTTCGGTAGTCGAGTCGGCCAAGATTGTGATGTTCTTCGACCTGAACGTTCCTGTCGTCGCTCACCAATGTCATGGAGCCGCGCTACAGTCAAAAAAGAACAAAGGGAAGCAATTGCAAGTGACCGGCACTGTTGTGTTCACCCCGGCTCAAGTCGCAGCCATCGAAGCTCGTATCGATCTTCTCGTCCATTGTCAGTCTTTCGTTCTATTTTTCACCTCTCTTTGACTTTTCAAAGCACAGTAGGATACACTGTCATCGCTCTCAACCAGACGGTCGAGAAGAAAATAGACCCCAAGACGCATGTTAACATCTTGGACAGGCTGTTGCCCCAACTGAAGAATAGGACCGGTGTCGTGTTTCTGAAGCGATTGACGATCAATATCGACGAAGACAGCGAGAAAGGGTTCGGTTTGGTGCCTTTTTTCACCATATTGTCTCCTGCACGCGTGGGCTTACTGCTCTCCCGTGTTCATTAGACGAGTGCCAATGCATCTATCGCTAATGCATATGACCTCATCGCGCTCGCCCCTACGACCGCAACTACGTTTTCTATAGCATGTTTGACACATAGTCTACCTTCGCCATTGACGGCTCACATAATTTCGTTACCCCTCACCCTACCACGACTCCCATTCCATCTCAAACATACACTCGTTCGCACAGCCATCAAGAACGGGGCTGTTTTCGAAGTCAACTATGCGGGCGCTCTCGGTGACCCCGAATGCAGCCATGCAAGCCTCGGAGCGAACGACACCGGGCTCACGACGAAACGAAATTGGTGGGCCGCTGCACGAGAGGTTGTTCGGGTGACGAAGGGCAAGGGAATCGTCGTCAGTGGCGGGGTTATTGGAGAAGGTGATTATAGAGGTCCAAGGGACGTTCAAAACCTGTGAGTTTATCCTCGAATCGCTTCACATCGTCCGGAAACGCATCTTAATTCCCGTTATACGGTTTTACAGGATCGCTCTACTTGGTTTGGCCCAGAATCTGGCGCACGATGCGTCCACCGTCACGCCCAAATCGCTGGTTTTGCGAGCCCGTGAGCCTCTGCGTTGCTTCGCATCCCTTGATTTCCTCACATTCCACACTCCTAATGCATAACCAATTCAGAGGCGCGCAAAACGTACCGCGCCGTTTTCTCTGAACCCAGGATAGTGGTGCCGATATCGCCCAGCGAGCCCGTTCGAGGCACGGAGCCCTCCACCGTGGTCGCACAAACCCATGCACTGTCGTCCACAACGGACGGTCCACCAGCTACCGAACCGAGCGTGCCCGCTGCCCATCCTCCGGGGAAATCTCGGGACAGCCACCCCGCCACTAAGAAGCGCCGCCGTGAAGCCGAGTCTGACACTGTCGGATCGGCAACGACATCCAAACATGTAAAAGCGACCGCTGCCGCTGCAGATCATAATGTAGGTGACAGTGCGCCAGCGCGAAAAAAGAAGAAGAAGAAAGATGGTGGCGTCCAGAAATAGTTTGTATTCCATCGATCACTGACATCGTCCACTGCGTAATTGTTGCACTATTTGCATCATTTTTTCTGGGAGTTCGGATGTCTAATAGTAAATATGCAGAAGGTACAAGGAATCTCTCCTCCCATGGGATTGATCTGTCGATGTCTGCGTATCTTGAGGCTCATCGATCATCCTCAGAACTAGAACTGATAAGAACATACCCTGGAGGATTCAACGTTCTATATTCAACACCGGCTAATAATAATGCATCTTGGATGCTGTAGCTGCGAGCGGATGTTCATTCGTAGCCAAGTGATACCATACGTGACAGCATAGCATGCGCCGCACTGTGGGAGGTTCCAACACGACACGGTGAGGATACCACCGACACCTGGAAAGATGTAAAGAAGCACAGGGAGGTGTAGTTTTTGGACGCGCCACTCAGTTGAGCGAGAGGTCGTTGTTGCGTGGACGCAAGGACTAGAGACGATTGTGAAGATGATGGCAACTTCAAGTAGGGTTACTAGTACATCGTCGACTAAACTGAACGAAAAGGGGAGGAAGGGGGAGTTACTGTATACTAGGCTTCAACGTTCAAGGGTTCATGCCGGTGGAGTTGAAGCATTGTACTTCGAGCTCCGAATCCATTGACTATGTGACTTCGCTCAATCATGCAGACAGTCTAGTCACCCCTGTACCCTGCCAAAAAACGTCCAGAGTGATCTCGTCGTATTCAAGTACTATGTCGAGCTGCGGAGGCAGTAAGTGACTCGTCTGCGTGCTGGAAATTCGAGTTCGAAGCCAAGATTTTGATCAGTCCAAGCTTCTTGAACAAAAGGTTTGACCCTTACTCGTCTTCCAATGTCGTTGGTCTATTACCGTCCTCATCCTGGTCCTCCGTTGCGGCTAACTCGTCCGCAATGCAGACTTTGAGCATTCCAGCACTCCGCAGATTATCGGGGGAAGGCTCATCAATTTCCAGCATGCAGTCGTGAAGGAGCTGTGAGTGGGATTCAAGCCACAATGTCTCCAGCACCCCGAGTGAGGAAACTGCGAGGGATCTTGGCACCGTGACTCCAACCAAGTAGATTGTGAGTAGGAAAATAGTCACAGATGCCCCGAGGGCAAACCCAAGCTATGTTTCGTTTGAACTGTTGCGTTTTGCGGGTTCAGAGTTGATGGGACTTACGGGGATTGTGTTGATCTGCGGACGCTGTTAGGGGAGGCACTATTTCATTCCCTCGTTGGAATCACTTACGTTCAGTTGTAGCTGGACTATTATATCTGTGACTTCACTCGTCCCAGAAGCCGGTTGGAAGCCGGCAGCCATACGACCGGCTAGACATGCAAGTTACCACCACCCACGGAACAGCGATAATTTCACGGACTCACCAAGCCATATTGACTGAGCCGCGAGTTTGGACACCGTGTTTTCGAACTGGTAACGATCAAGGGTAACTGCAGGTGCTGCATTGGTTCCAGTGGTAAGTGCGCTATCGGTCAAATTGATTCCGAGATTGTCCAGAATGTATCTAGACAGCATCAAGCATGAGTTCGGGTCAATACTGAAGGACATACAAATCCAGGTTTGCGAATTGGTAACATATTGGCATTGCCAGTGAAGGGGTAATAGGGCAGTTTAATAGTGAGGCGTTCGACATGACAGTTGATATCTGGATGTGCTGGTTCAATGTATGATCAAGGATGAAAGCAGGAGTCAACATCATACTCCTTTATCAAGCTCCGACACGTTACCGGGTGACCAGAGTGTCCAAGAATGTGAGTGCGCCGACATATTCAGCCAGGTTGGATACAGATTACTGAGGACATTGTTTTGCAGGTCCAGAGTATCCAAAACGGTTGTTGCCTTCAGTGAGCAACCTACGACATATGTCATTATTGGGAACGTCTGTATATCCGAGTTGTTTGCTGGTGAGGTAACTGTTAGCTTTGGTAGTGATATAAGGCAATATTCAATTTGCCTGTGTCAAAAAAGTTCCCCATCTGATCCACCAACACACTGATGGAGCTCCCATACGGCAGTGAATCGGCATCAAAGTCCACAGCAGTAGTCACCAGGAAAAACAAATGATCAACGCATCCGGAGCACTGTTAGTGCAAAGTATTTATTCAACAGCGTGAGATTGGACAACCATGGACGCACCAGCAAAGTGTTCGGGTTCGCGAAAATGATAGTGTTGTTCCCTGAAATGTGGTGAGAACGCACAAACACCGGCTTCTGCGTCATGCTCTATAAAGACCTACACATTATTGGAGTGTCCATACTTATGGAACCCAGCGAAGAAGCAGATTGGAGTATATAGTCGGTATAATTGACAGAGAGATTGGAAAGCAAACCACAGCTTGCATGAACAGTGGTTGCACTGACAGTGGCATTGAGAGATGTGGCTGTGATTAAGGGAGTGTCATAGACCGTGCTGGCGAACAGCCCCTGAGTAGAGAAGTCGGGAAGTTGTTCGACCACTGGAATGAGTGGAACGATGTCAATCCAGTCGAGGTCTTGGAGATTAACGGATGAATTTGGCCAAGCCGATGTTGACTGCACCACGTTGACCACGGTGCTATTAAATGTCTGAAACTGCATGACAGCAGACGAGGATATGTGGAGAATCGAGATGCAAGCAAAATATACCACAATGCAAAGTGTCGTCCAAAACGACACTGAGACCTTCCCTTGTTGCGACAGACTGACTAGGGCAGATCCAACCCCCGCCCACGCACGAGAAATGTCGTGAATGCCAATAAGGTCTTGTCTTGATGCCATAATCCGACGCAAAGCCAGTCGCTGTGTCACAAAAACCAGAAGTGCAGTATATAACTGAAACAAATGTCAGCTTGATGCAAATCCAGTTTAGACGAGCATACAGTATAGAAAATTTGCAGTGAGGCACTTAACGCTGTTGTTATCCCTGTGCTATCCAACGGAATGATGACGCAATGTTCGGTATGGTGGGCGAATACAGCCATGAGCGCAAAATGGAATGCGACCAAAATTCCATGCAGAAAATAGCAGGATAGAAACAGACTCGGAAGGGATGGAATGGTCTGACAACAAGCTCGACGGATGTGCGAGTCCCTTTGTTCAAGTGTTCTTCCAGCTGAAAGATTGTTCCATTAGCGGACTGTGCGGAAATAGAATCATCATTATACCTTTGCCAGTGTGTTGTATATCTTCCTCGAACTTGAGCAGAGATAGTAGCCTTCGTGATGAAGTCCCTTCTGTATTTCTATCTTCCGTGAATCTAGAGTCTGAGTCGCTGCCTTTCACATTGGCAAGGCAAATATCAAACATTCCTATAGACCGTAGCATCTCCAAAGATGGGTATTTGATCATAGTAAATCTTTCTCGAAGATGGTGGGTGTGAGCACCAACCCACAGCATTCCTAAGACAGAAACACCTTCAACAGAGGTATTCTGAGTTCTTGAAGAACCGCTGATCGTGAAGTGGACAACAGCAAGCAAAATGAATGATGCACCAAGAGCACAGATGACCTGTTTCAAATCAGTGTAAGTTCCCTGGGATACTGCAACTTGTCATGGGGGACTCGCAGGGATTTGGTTGATCTGGGTGTCGGTGATGATAAACGTTGAGTCGTGGGGATAGTTATTGTTAAGCATGAACTTACATTTAGTCTCCACTTCGGGACTTGTTCTGTGACATCATTACTGGTGGAGGACAGTGTAAATCCACCATTGCTTTCGCCAAGTTGCCCAGCTATCATGTCCTTGTAAGCGATGTCATAAAGTAATTCTCACAGGCATACCTAACCAGATCAATTCTGCGGCTACTTGGGACACAGCAGTTTCCATCTGAGATGAGATAAGGGTTACTGAAGGGTGTGCACTTGATTCAGATGCCGCTGTTATATTGTTTGCGGTTACATTTACACCCATCAATGACATAAGATATCTACAATAAAGTAGCTTAGTCGAAGGATGGAAATTTGATGTCACATCCACATACACATCTGTTGTTGAAATTTGAGAGCAAATTGGACCATAGTCGGTTGGCTGACAGAAGACCTGAAGCTCCGTGGGATAATATGAAGCAAACATCGCAGCCATAATCTGATTTATTTTAAGGCTCATCAGCATCATTGACACACGACGAGAGATACCATGACACACTCCTGTGTTGAGAACTTGCGAATCTGTACCATCGCTAGTAGGAGACCACAGTGACCATCCTTGCGATGATACATTTGAATTTCCCACGGTGGACGACAGAATATCATGTTGTACATCAAGGGTTGATTGACTGCTCGATGCATACAAAGAACAGGCCACAGGATAAACAGTCGTGTTAGAGGTTTGAATTTCTTCGCCTGAATACAAATGACGTGAGTGAAATAAGTCATTTTTGTTAGTATTGTCCTGACCGTCTGTGGGAGTAAATTGCCAGGGTGTGTTGATACTGACTGGAATTTGTATTGAATTGTCTAGTTCCATAGCGGTGGAGACCATGAACACCAATGGGTAGTCCGTGCAGGCACTGGTAGTGCACGTATATTGTGTTGAGTCGAGCAACACTATTTCGTCTTTCCCTGTGCGATACGTTAAGCTAACGCGATTGATTTGAATCTGTATCTCACATGACTGGTCAAGATATCCGAGTCCTGAAATGTTCCCGACGGCACTTAGTGAAGCGGTGATACTTCCGTCGGTTAGGTTACTCGTCAGGATTGGAAGTAAACCACAATTAGCATGTATTGTGGTCGCATTCACGGACGCATTGACAACTTGTTGGTTCCCGATGAAAGTGTCGTATAGTGTACTGTTCACAAGACCCGAGGTCGTAAATATGGATGAGTTGAAAGCAGAGATGAGTGGGGCCAATGGTGTTATCGCGGTCCATGTGAGCGCAGAGAGGTTGACAGAAGGGTCAGGCCAAGTTGAATTCGATGCGACGACTGTCGTCAGCGAAGCATTGTATGGTTGGAACTGCATAATTGTCGGCGATACAACGTGCAGGACGGATGTGCACGCCAAGTACAAGAACACTGAAATCGTTGCGGAGGGCGACGCCGCGATCTTGGTTTGCTGCCACAATGTGAGCATAGCGGCTCCAATCCCGGCCCAGGCCTCGGATACGTCGTGAGTAGTGGTGAGCTTCTGACGCTGAGAAAGGGAAGCGAACAGCGCGAGACGTTGGGTTATGAAGACCAATAGGATTGTGTAAAGCTGGGTTCCGTGATGTTGGTCGGAACTTTGACGTCTTTGAAGTATGGAACTACATACCGAGTAGAATGCTTGTAGGAAAGCACTCAATCCAGTTGTTAAGATAGTGTTCTCCAACGGGATAGTGAAAGCATGCTCCGGGTGGCGCCATAACATGACCAGCAGAACGAGATGCAGGATGCACAGGAGGGCATGAAGGGAGTAACACCAACGGTGCAATCCATCAATGGGTGGATGGTCGGTTGAAGATTTGATTTTCCGAGTGTTGACATCCTCGTACAGAGTGGTCGAGGAATCCGTAACCGCCTGTGTGTCAAGGAGCGATTCGGACTGCGAATGAGATGGCATGAGGAAAACGGATGGACACTCACTACTGTGAAGTTTTCAGAGTATTAGTAGACTACTCCGCGGCTGGAAACATGAAACATGGATTATATCAGGAAAATTCAAGTCCCCGATCAAGAATCAAACGATCATGGTCGTGATCACATATTGCGGTGCAGCTACGTCAATGTCCCACCTGAACTAACTGTACAGCTGATCAAGGCGGTACGATGTAGAGAATATTTACCTCTGAATATAGTGGTGTAGAAGTGATCATTTCAATCATCTGATCTGTAACTTACTATGCTTCACATATTGAGGTTCTACGACAACAAAAGTTCATGTCAAACCAAGCGGGAAACATCAGGGAAATCACTACATGCCGGTCTTCGTCACTGTGACTTCCAACAGCCCTTGCAGCCGCATCTCCAACGCGCGCATCCGAATTCTGAAACCGTCGGAGCTATGCTCCAAAGATAGCAAAGGAGCGGAGATACTTCGCCTGGGAGCCGTAGTGTACCATGATTTCCTTGTGGAGTAGTGGACTGAGCCCACCGGTGAGGTCCACACGTTCGATCGCATACATGTCTAGTTAGCGACCACAGCGCGGAAGATGTATCAAGGGGTGGTGGAATGTGTCACATACTGGGCGCTGCCGGCACGATACTTCGACATCTCTGATGAGTCGGTTTCCGCGAATGAAGCGAATGGATATTGGGACACAAACGCCCATCCATAGACACAGTTGAGCTAGGTCGCACAGCCAGTACTTACGAGAGCTGATGGTGTATTGCACCCTCCGGAGAAAAAAATAGTGCACTACACATCAGCTCCGCGGGTGAGACCCCCACGAAGAATCGAATTGCGAGAGGTGCCAGTGATACCGTCGTGTTTCGGCACTTTGTGACTAGAACCCATGGAGACGGATAACACAGTCATGTCAGGTGATAATATATGATAGGCGTGAAGGCATCTAACTGCCCGTGGTCGGTGAGCTATGATAGAAATTGTAAGGTAATGGAGAGCTCAAGTACCTGAATGCCTGTCCAATCCATCGTGCGCTGAATGTGGAAATTTGAAATAGCTCGTTTGCACAGGAGCGAGTGAGTGATAAGAGTGCTGCTGGAGCAGTGGTGGCGACGCTGGTGGCGGTGGAGGAGAGGGTAGGAAGAAGGGGATGGAAAGATACGTTGAAGGAACGATCATGATTGGTCAGCGCTCAACGGAGCTTCCTACGAACTGTGCGACCTCGAAGTATCCTGTGGCCTCTGCAATCCCGCGGGGTGCAGAACCTTCGGCGTCCCGTGCGTGAATATCACAACCAGCCTGGACAAGGATTTCGACGACGTCCAACAGACAGATGTGATTATTCTTACCTCCTTGATTTGTTATGTTAAGTCGACATGCAGGGTTGTATCTCCATTAGCTGCGAGGACATGTCAGCGCCATTTCTAAGTAGCGATGATGGGAATACCATGCTCAGAACCACTTTGTGGAATGCGATTCGACTTTCCAATGCAGTGAGCAAGTTATCGGGAGGGAACAACGGGCTCTGCAAGCCCGAGTATTCCACAAGGGCCTGTGCTCGACCCGCAGCGATCTAGGTAGCTCGTTTTCTGTCAGAATTAAGCAGAGTCAGTATTCAGCCGCACTTCGCGGTGTATAAAGCTGGTCGAGTTTCAAATTTGGCTTTGATCACGAACTGGGAACGTATGGAGCAGTAAAACTCACTCGGTCTCTGGAGTCATCATGTGTCTACAGTAGGGGGAGCAAGTCACAGGGAATGTTTGTTGGAATATCAAGCGGCATACAGTAGTATAGCCACTGCTTACCTAATCATGGACTTCACCTCTCCTGTGTCCATTAGACGAGTGCCAATGCACCTACGACCGCAACTACGTTTTCTATAGCATGTTTGGCACATAGTCTACCTTTGCCATTGACGGCACACATAACTGCATTACACATGCTTCCACTAAACTCGACCTCCTCGCGCAAATTGTCGTTCACCATCTCGCGCAGGATGATGCTCC
>JBBPQV010000864.1:0-14533 GCA_038092675.1 Boletus rufocinnamomeus | reverse complement strand
TAGCTCGTACTCCTGGAGAGACATGATAATGTCATCCCATAGGGACGACTCAGGGTAGTCCAGCGACAAAGAAGAGGGGGAAAATGAGGGGGGGGTACCATTACTCATAACAGTATGCTTACTCCATTCATTCATCAATACCCACCCATTGGCCCTCTCTGACTCACCCTCCAAGCTTGGTCCCTCAACCAGTCTTAACATGGACAACAGAACCCCACTTGTGCATGCTGCTCAAATCAGGTGTGCATCCCATGGTGATCTTGTATGGCAATTTCCCATCAAGTACCTTTGTAGGTAAGTGGTTTTTTAACCAAATGACATGTCATGCTGCTTCGCTCCACAGGTGTTTTGGCAGACCACTAGCATGCAGGAGCGTACGCACGTGCTTGAGGACCATGTGGTTCAGGCATTTGGCCACACTGTTGTATTGTGGGGTATTGTGCACCATAAAATGCTGTACAGTGCCCTGCTGTTGTAAGTGTAGCACAAATTCCTTGCTGTTGTACTCTCCCCCTCAATCTGAGTGGAGGATTTTCACTTTGGCAGCAAGTTGGTGGTCAAGCCAGGCCTCAAAACCACGATATGCCTCAAACATGTCACTCTTCTGACATATCAGGTAGATGTGGGCAAGTTGCGTGTGGTCATCTGTGAAGGTGACATAGTAGTGTCGACCACCAATGGTCAAAATGGGTGCTGGCCTGGGTCCCCAGACATCGCTATAGACAATGTCACTAAGTGCTTCAGCATGTGGTCCCTGGCACATCTTGGCGATCGGTTTGTGTGTTGCCTTCCCATACATGCATACTTTGCAGTAGGTGCTTTCATCTTCATTTGGACAGTATCTCAGGCCACTAACTAGACCCTTTTCAGCAAGTTCACGTGCAGTCGATGGTGTGATATGCCCCAAATGACAGTGGATCTGCATTACAGTGATACATTCATCAGCAGCTGCTGCATGGTCATCTTCATGCACCACACAGTATAAACCTTTTGCCAATTGTGGTATCTGGCCAATTGTTTCTCCATTGGCATCACGAATGGTGCACATTCTGTGTGCAAAGGTTGTCGTTAGGCCCATCTCATCGAGATGGCCAATCAACACAAGCATGTATCCCACCTCAGGTGAGTACAGGACTTCCATCAATTGCAATTTTGATGTGTTTAGCCCATTAGGCACTTCAATGATGAGATTGCCAATGCCCATCACAGCAAATTTCTGCTGGTTTGCTGCAATGAATGATTTTGGCAGGATTGGTTGCATATTGATCATATGATCACACTTGGGGGTGATATGGCATGTTGTACCTGAGTCATATAATTCAACATGGTGCATTTCCTTTTGGCAATCACTAATTTTCATCGCCCTGTCCTCCAGGTCTTCATTGGCAGCAAATGAGGGGCAGGTGCAGTCAACCAGTGCATTGTTGCCATTGACTCTCTGCACTTCATCATCCCATCTGCAGCCCCATGGGCTATCATCACCAGTGACCAAGAACCAGTCATCATTGTCGTCAAATGCCTGTTTTTGGGCATCAAGATCTTCATCATTGCTCGACTTGATGGTCTCCAATTCAGGTAAGGATTTGTCATCTTCAATGACTCCAAAAACTCCATCTTCTTTATTAGGTATGATTGCATGTGTACTACCCATTCAGTGCATTGCAGATTTCTTCTCATCTTTGGGAGGCTGGTCACATTTTGCCACCAGGTGCTGATCTGAACCACAGTTCCAGCACAGACACTTTGGCCTATTGTCATGGGGAGGTCGGTTGCCTCAACCATGTCCTCTTCCCTTGGCTGGTGTTGTCACCACCATGGCCTCATCACAGTCCTTGCCATCGCTACAGGGGGCATACTTCAATTTTTGGCAATCTGACTCTTCACTGATGAGCAAAATCAAGGTGTCTGGTTTGATTGTTTTGGTTGTAGCATACAAACGAGCAGCTGCGAGCTGGCTGGACATGAAATTGAAGAGAGAGTTGGGGAGGGATCTGATGATTGTTGATCAGTAGTCTTTCTGGTTGATGTTGACACCAACAGATGCTAACTCTTCTCACTTTGTCTGTAGTCCATCCAAAAACTGTCAGATGTCACCTCCTCTTGCCATCTTCATTTCAAGGAACTGCATGTGTAATTTGGTCTGCACATAAGTTCCTTTCTCCATATATTCATGTGTGATTTCCACCCACATGGCCTGAACAGTAGTCAGCTTGTGAATCTTCAGCATGGTTGAGTCCAGGATGCACTGGGTAAGCAGGTGCTTAGATATTCCCCCATTTTTCTTCCATTTGGCAACTTCTTCTTCCTATGCAGTCGTCAAGGGAGCAGTATACAACAGCTGTGTGGCAGTCCCATCAAAATGGCCCCACATACTCTTTACCTCAATGGCTACCTGAAAATGGAAAGAAAATATTGCCCAGTTCATGCCTTTGGTGTCAAGTTTTGGTACATTGCTTGGCAGCATGTTGGTAGTCATAGGAGTGTCAGACATGACTAGTCAATCGGCAGGTTACAGTTTTAATGGAAACAGTCAGGGCTCATAACCTGTGAGAGCATGAGTAGGGTGAGGGCTGGAGCATGCGACTAGACAAACAATCTCAGTTGTGTGCGATAGAATGGACTATATTGTAGTTACCTAGACAAACATTCTATATACATACTAAGCAATTAGTTAGATGTAATAAGGAATGAGCTCACCTCAGTTGTGTGTGATAGAATGGACTGAGGTAGCGGTCATTGAGCAAGAAACTATATACTCATAGGTATAAATACTTGAGTGCAAAAGGTAACATACAAAATGAAGGGTCGAGACAATAAGCAATGTAGGTGAGTAGGTACGAAAATGTAAAGCATGTGGTATGGATTGAAGTGAGAATGTATCTAGGTCCATGGAATGGTGGCTAACGGTGTTATGATATACTATATTTTCAAACTTTTTTCACTTAGAGCATTCGCACACCTACCTTACATCTTTCAGACTTTGAAGTCACGTGATGTGCACATGACTGTGGGAAACTACATGCCCTATGGTCTAGACAAACATGTTGCACACACACCTTATTAATTTCTGTCCTTTCTTTCTCATCATTCTTTCTCTCATGACATCTTCTTTTATCTATCCATACATAGTAAACATTCCCATGGACCCTATGGTCTGTGCGCTGTCCTGTAACATATATAAAGTAGCTGTACTCGACTGGACTCCCCAGTCTAATCCATTTGTACCTTGCAACCTACGTCCTTGCGAGTGTATTAAGGAAGACCACCTCATCTCCATTCTTAATCTCCTCTTCTCTTTTATCTTGGGTTTGGTGTAGCCTCAGCAGAGTCCTGCCAGTATTCGCTCAAGTACTCTCGCAACAAATGGGGCCGACGAGTGGCTGCATGCACACTTGCCAGTTCCAACACTTAGAACCCTTTACTTTTGAAGTCATGTGATCCCATGCATATGATCCTGGGAAACTACATGTGACCAGGGATCTAGACAAACATGTGCATGCATGCCTTCTTAATTTCCACCTTCATCATTCTTCTATCTAATCTCCATCTCTATTCTCTTCTATTCTATATTAAAGTCAAATGCTGTGGTTCTTGAACTTTATCCTCAAACCTTCTCTTCTCCTTCTCTTCTTATTTTAATTACCATTACCCCTATAACAGATCTCATCAAGATCTCATCTTAATTATGATCTCTTCACTTATCTATAGATGCATCTTCTCACTTCCACCCCTATCCCACAATGCACTTCTCTTCTTTCATATATCTATATAAAGTTGTATTCCTTTCTTTCATGAATGCTTCCCTTATTTAACTATACTTAGTAACTATTCTCATGAAGCCTCCTCAGACCTCTCACCATCATTCCTTCACTCCCACATTCCCTTCTTTCATCTCTCCTTATTTAGAAGTAGTTTCCATGGACCCTTATGGTCTGTGCACCTTCCTGTAACTTATAAGTAGTCGCAGTTGACTGAGGTACCCTCAGTCTAATCCATTTGTCTCTTGCAGCCTATGTCCCTGTGAGGTGATTAAGGAAGGCTATTATGCTTTCATTTCTCCCTTGGTTCCTATGGTTATAGAAAAAGATAGGTAAGTTCAAGACATCGACTATGATCTGGTATCAAGTCCTTTCACCTCTGACATTGACCCCTCCTACCGATGGACTTGTGACCCACGTCCTTGCAAGTATCCTGAAGATCTCCGACCTCCCACTCACCTACCGACTTCTCTCTTCACTTTATTCTATATTGTCTAGCTTCATCATTATCTTCTTGCTTCACTCTATCTGCTGTGGCATCTTTGGTTTGGTGTAGCCTTGTAGAGTCCCACCAGTGTTCGCTTGAGATTATCTTGCAACAGTTTCTACTGCCTTCTGGCCCCTTCTGCAAGCCCCTTCCATTACATTCTCTCAGGCTCTGCCAGATGTATTCTCTAGCATCTTCCATCTGATTCTTTAACATTCCAACTGCTTACTCATCACTGAGGCTATCTGGTATTTAAACCTTCACACTTGGATGTAGTAGATTCTTTCAATCTTGATCTGCTTTGCCCACCATAGTGAATATTCTCCATACTACACATGTGGTACTGAATTCTTTGAACCTCTGAAAGTCTCCACACTACGTCTGAGTGTGTGCTGAAGCTTCTCAAAGATTAACCTTCTTCTATGAAGCCTTCCCCTTGAAACACCTGAACACCAATTTCCTCGGTCAATCCACCTTTGATCAACTTAAACCTTCAGCCAAAGACTATTGCAAAGCCTATGCTCACCTCTCTCCAAGTCAAGCATAACAAAAGATCAAGATTTCCCCTATCAGCACTACCATTGTTGTAGCTGCCCACCATTTCCCATCAATGACCATTGCTGAACCCTAGCTGGTCTCGACTGTGCCAGCAATCCCCAGAACCTACCTTTGAGTCCTCTCACGAAGAAGAAGGATCTGAGGAAGAAGAAGAGAAGTACAACTTGGACATCCCTGTCATCTCTGACCATGAACAACAACAGAAGCTTGATCTATTTCATGATCTCTCCAGATCTTTGATCCTTTCTTGTGCCCCCACACCTCCATCCTCTACCACAGTCACTGTATCTGCAGTCTTCCCTTGCCCCAAAAATGCTCCCAACCAATCAGAAGTATACTCCTTCCCCTCCAGATCTTTGTTACCCCCCTTTCCTCCCCCAAACCCCACCATGTCCAATAAACCTATCAAACTTTGCCTTGGCACACCCAAACCCTTTGATGGTTCCTACAAGACAGCCATCCAGTGGCTAGACACTGTTCAAGTCTACCTTCTTGTCAATGAAGAAGTCTATAATACTAGTGCTAAGAAGGTTGCCTTCACCCTCTCCCATATGACCAAAGGCTCGGCAGCAACCTGGGCCTCCACCTTCCATCTCTTCACCCTTTTGGGCCACCAACCCTCCCTAGGGACCTTTGACAACTTTATAGACAAGTTCAAGAAGGCCTTCAAACACAATGATGTCGTTAATAATGCCATTGCTTGGTTGTCCACCACTCAAGTATTGCGGGAGAAGAACAAGACTTCTTTCTCCCCTTCATTAAACCATTATGTAGCCAAGTTTAAGAATAAAGCTTCTCAGGCTAAAGTCACTGAGAACAATGTCCTGATCGACTACTTCTCTGCTGCCCTTTCCAACTATCTCATGCAGAAAGTTATGGGGATGGATAACATACCCACTACTATCAAGGAATGGTACAAGAAAACCATCCTCTTCCAAACCTCCCTCAACTGTGCCAATGAGATCTCCAAAAGGAACTGCCAACCCAGTTGACAGACCCACACCTCTTTCTCCTCCCCCTCCTCTCAGAAGACCTGTGACCCCAATGCCATGGATGTTGATGTGGTTCAAGTAGGGAAACTCACTCCTGAGGAAAGGAAGAAATGTATTGAGAAAGGGTTATGTTTTAGATGTCAAAAACCCAGACACCTTTCCACCAAATGTCCCTCCTTCCCCTCCACACCCAAGGTTAACGTCCAGAAGAAGGTGAAAGCAATGGTAGAGGAAGAACTCCCCAAACTCAAGGAGATTGAAGATGATGAGGATGCCACTGTGGCAAAAGTCACCTTCTCTGAGGATTTTTAGAAAGGGAGCCCTGTCCAATGCAAGGTCTCCCCTCAGTAATGTGTGCCCATGTAACTGTACATTCCACCACTTCCATGAAAATCCCAATCCAGCTCATTGTACCATTGCACACCTTGAAAGCCATTGATACCTCAGCCCTCATTGATAGTGGTGCAAGTATCTCTTGCATCGACTGGGACTTTGTTCATAAGCATTGTCTCCCCACTTAGAAACTCCCAGAATCCCTCATTGCTCAAAATGCTGCAACTCCACCAACAAAAGAGGAGTGATTCATTTCTCTACCACCCTCTTTATCAACATTGAAGGAGTTGCCATGAAAATCCTATTCCATGTCATGAACCTCAGGAAGGACAACGTGATTCTCAGATTACCGTGGCTGAAAGAAGCCAACCCCACTATCTACTGGAGGAATCACACCATTTCAATCAGTGAGACACTTGACCAATCCAAAGATCTCTTCTCCTTCCATTCCACCGATATCCAACAACACAACTCCTTCTACCAAAAATCCACTACCCCTTTCCCAAAGCACATCCATGTAGATGCTATTACCAACTCCTACCTTTTCTGGTATAACAACTGGGAAGAAGAATCCAATTACCTTACCTGAGCCAATGACAACCAAGTGTTCCATTGCATCCTCTGATGCAGATCTCATATTATACCCCTTGGATCCCCTACTATTAAAAAACTCACCTCAGCCATGGAACTTGCCATTGCAGCAGAGAAATCCAAACCCAAACCAACACTACCCCCTGAGTATGCACAGTTCGCTTCTGTTTTTCAAAAGAAAGCCACCAATCACATTCTTCCATCCTGACTTTGTGATCATGAAATTAATCTCAAAGATTCTTTCACCCTGAAGATTGGAAAGCTCTATCCCCTCTCCCCAGATGAATGAAAAGCCACTGAAGACTTCCTTGATGAAAACCTTTGCTGTGGAAAGATCTGACCATCAAACTCTCCCCAAGCCACACCCTTCTTTGATCTCTGACCTCATAGATAAAGTAAAAGATGCCAAGGTCTTCACCAAGTTTGACATCCAATGGGAATACAACAATGTTCACATCAAAGATGGTCACCAGTGGAAAGCTGCCTTTGTCACCCACAAAGGCCTCTTCAAACCAACAGTTATGTTCTTCAGTCTTACCAACTCCCCCACTACCTTCCAAAGATTTATGAATGACTCCTTTTGGGATATGATTGCAAAAGGGTGGTTGGTGATCTACATGGACAACCTTGTCATATTTTCCCCTGACAAGAAGACCCATGAGGAACAGACCAAGTGAGTTCTAGAACAAATAACTGAGCTAGATCTCCACCTCAAACTGGAGAAATGTAACTTTGCCATAGAGGAAGTTGAATACTTAGGCATGATTGTCCACCCAGGGCATGTTGCCATGGACCCAGTAAAACTTGATGGAATCGCAACCTGGCCCATCACCCAAAAGGTTAAAGAAGTCAGATCCTTCCTAGGGTTCACCAACTTCTACTGATGATTCATCCCAGACTACTCCTCTGTAGCTTGCCCCCTAATTGATCTCCCCAAGAAAAACCTTGCCTGGAATTGGACCCCTGCTTGCCAGCAGGCATTTGACTCCCTCAAGGCGCTATTCCTCACTAAACCTGTCCTTCAGATGCCTGACCTATCCACCCCTTTTGCCATCACCACCGATGCTTCAAAGTACATCTTGGATGCTGTCCTACTTCAAACAGATATCAATGGCAATTGGCACCCATGCTCCTATTTATCCCAGTCTTTCTCTTAAGCCAAACGAAACTATAATATCTATGACTGAGAGCTTCTCACCATTATCTGCACTCTCAAGTCCTGGTGCCACTACCTCTATGGATCCCCCTTTCCCATCCAGGTCTTCACTGACCACAAAAACCTTACCTATTTCCACAAGCCACAAGATCTAAACTGCCGGCAAGCCCACTGGCTACTTGACCTTGCTGACTTTGACCTTAAAATGATCTATGTACCTGGCAAACTCCTTGCCAGTCCCAATGCACTATCCTGCTGAACTGATCTTCTACCCCCCCTCTGACCTTGACAATGAAGGAGTCACCCTTCTCCCTTCATCCCTCTTTGTATGAGTCATCAACTTGGCTCTACACAACAGGGTCTCCTCCACCTTTGCTGGTGATCCCATTGTCCTCAACTTCCTTCAGTCCCTCAAGGGCAATATCCCTACCTTCTTCCATAATCGCCTCTCTGACTGGAAGTATGAGAACAACATCCTCACATACCAAGGTCACATCTATGTTCCCCCCACCACCTCTCTCTGCCGAGAAATTGTCCAATGATGCCATGACCATGCAACCACTGGTCACCCCAGCTATCTCAAAACCAGACAACTAGTTTCCTCCGAATTCTGGTGGCCTGGTCTAGCCACCTTTGTCCACCAATACATCACTGGCTGCACTACTTGCCAGCAAAACAAGTCTAATACCCATTCCACTGCTCCCCCACTTACCCCTATTCCTTCCTCCGTGTCCCGCCCCTTTCAACAGATCTCTTGTGACCTCATCACTGACCTACCTCTCTTGGATGGCTTTGACACTTTACTGGTCATGGTCGACCATGGGCTTACTAAGGGGGTGATTCTCTGCCCTATCAAGAAATCCATCACTGCCAAAGGAATTGCCACTCTTTTCTTCCACAAAGTATACCTCAGATTCGGACTCTTTGACAAAGTAATCTCCAACCATGATCCACAATTTGCCTCCTCCTTTGCTTGAAAACTAGGAAAACTACTTAAATATGACCTTTCCCTTTCAACTGCCTATCATCCTCAATCCAATGGAGAAACTGAGCAGGTTAATCAGGAAATTGAAATCTACCTTCACATCTTTTGCAGCAACAACCCTACCTCCTGGGCAGAAAACCTCTCTCATGCAGAATTCACTCATAATTATTGCCCCCATTCTGTCACCAATCAATCTCCTTTCTTCCTCATGATGGGCTATGAACCCTGTGCCCTACCATTGCTCCTCCCAGAATCCCCATTACCCACAGTGGAATCCTGTTTGAAATCCCTCTCCACAGCCAGGAACGAAGCTCTAGCCTCTCACAAACTTGCTAGACAGGTGATGGCTGCTCACACTAAAAGATCCTTTACTCCTTTCAAGAAAGGAGATAAAGTTTGGCTTGAGGCCAGGAATTTGAAATGGCTTATCACCAACCCCAAATTCACCCCTAAACAAGAAGGACCCTTTGTCATCACCAAAGTCCTATCCCCAATTGTCTACCAACTACGCCTTCCTGTAACCTGAAAAATCCACCCAGTATTTCATGCTTTCCTGCTATCCCCTTACCAAGAAAACCCTGTCTATGGAAAGAACTTCCCCACCCCCCCACTGGACCTAATTGCTGGAGAAGAGGAATACAAAATCAAAAGGATCATATAACACAAAGGAACTCTGTCATGCTATTCTTACCTTATCTGATGGAAAGGGTACACTGCTGAGGATGACCCCTGGATCTCTGAAAAGAAACTAAAAAACACCCCAGAAATCCTCACAGATTACAAAAGAGCTAACAACTCTCTGCATTAATTCACCCCTAAATCACCATGTCCATCGAAAATACCCTTACTCCTCCATCCTCCCCTTCACTTTCCTCTGTCTCTTCTTTACCTGCATCCACCATCAATCCCTCTGTCCTATCTGTCATTGTTGACAACTCCTCTCCCCCCATCTCTTGACAAGCCACCCCTGGCTGGGGAACCATGGCTGCTTGCTCCTGGTCTCCTACCTTTGCTCCTATCTCCATTGCTACCATTGCTACTGCCA
Organism: Boletus rufocinnamomeus; assembly: GCA_038092675.1. NCBI lineage: Eukaryota > Fungi > Basidiomycota > Agaricomycetes > Boletales > Boletaceae > Boletus > Boletus rufocinnamomeus. The sequence continues at coordinate 4,628 of JBBPQV010000864.1, read as the reverse complement.
TTCCCTCAGTCACTGTCCCCCTCTATGCCCAACATCTTCATGACAATTTCACTTCTGCAAAAGATATTGCCCACTTAAATTCTTTCTTACAAGACTCTCATCTCATTCTCCCTATTGAAAGCCACCTTGACATTGGATCCCCTCTGTATGCTCTTTACAGATCTTACCACCAAATCTGCCACCTTCATACTATCACCCAAATCTTCTCTGCCAATGCTGAAACTGCCCTTACCTCCCACATCATTGAACATATTCATCGAGAGCTGGAAGCAGCCCTATTCATTGCATTCTACCAATTGGGAATGCTGGAATTCCTTGAAGATGTGGACTACTACCTGAGGGACTTAGCAGGAGTCCCTCCTCCCGCCAGACCACCCCCATCTGGCAACTCCACACCTTCTGCCTCTTCTTCCCCCCTCAACACGGACAAGGTAGCAGTCCTAGAATGAGTTGAAGCCATGTGGACTGGACATGATGGCAGGACACCCCTTTTTCCATCTCATTCCTGATATCACAAAACATGCCTCCAATGTCACCATCTAGGACATCACCAGGCTCAATGCCTTTACTATCAATGCCCCTCCTGCCTATGCTGGGCACCCAGCCACCCACGATATGGTTGTCCCCTTTAACATCCACCACCTCCACCTTTACTATCAACCTCCCCCCAGTCAAACCATTCTTGTTCTTTCAACCTTTCCTCACCATGCTCTATCCAATGAGTTCCTGCTTTGCACAACCTCCCTCGACATCCCCCTGTGCCCCATTGTTGTAGATCCCCTTCCCCAGTTATAGATAACTCTGACAATGTGTTCAACAATGAAGCAATGGGCAACATAACTGGCTCTCCCATTGGAGGGTACATAGATCTGTAAGACATATCTCATTAGAGATTTGATTGTAATAGAGGGGTAATGTTATGATCTGCTCTATTTCTTTCTTCTTTCCTTCCTTCTCCTTCCTCATCACATCTCACATTTACCTCAGCCTCTATCATCTTTCTTTGACTCATCAGCAGCTGGACTGTTCTAGCCCCATCTGGTACCATTATTCCATCCCAACTCTGTTGGTTTCTACTGCCTTCTGGCCCCTTCTGCAAGCCCCTTCCATTACATTCTCTCAGGCTCCAGATGTATTCTCTAGCACCTTCCATCTGATTCTTTAACATTCCAACCACTTACTCATTGCTGAGTGTTATGATATACAATATTTTCAAACTTTTTAACTTAGCACTACAAAGCGTGTACTTTACATCCTTCAGACTTTGAATTCACATGATGTGCACATGACCATGGGAAACTACACATGACCTATGGTCTAGACCAACATGTTGCACACACACCTTATTAATTTCTGTTCTTTCTTTCTCATCATCATTTCTCTTCTCTCACGGCATCTTCTTTCATCTATCTATAATCAGTAAACTTTCCCATGGACCCTATGGTCCATGTACACACCTGTAACATATATAAAGTAGCTGTATACGACTGGACTCCCCAGTCTAATCCATTTGTACCTTGTGACCTACATCCTTGCGAGTGTATGTATTAAGGAAGACCACCTCATCTCTACTCATTATTCTCCTCTTCTTTTTACCTTTGGGTTTGGTGTAGCCTCAGCAGAGTTCCACCAGTGTTCACTCGAGTACTCTTGCAACACTTGGATTAGACTTTATACACTGCCTGGGCTCTTGGGCTAAGGAGTATGCCTTGGAGTTTTCCAATTTTCATTTTCTTTATGTTTACCACTTTAGAATGTGGGGCAGTACCCCAAGCCTTTGTCTCATTACCTAGAACCTTCTCAGTCCCTCCTTTGAGGTGATAGCTGTGCAAGGGTCATACCTTGTTTGCAAAGAGCGATACGGGAACCACTGTTGTCATGCAGCCTGTAGCCAAGCTTATATCGCCATGTTAGTCCCTCAAGTGATTGGGAAGGTAGAGCGTCAGTCCACAATTTTTATGTTAGTATATGTGTAGCTGCATTCCTGGGCTTTGCGGACCCCAGAGAACTCATTATGAGACCCTACAGAGAAGAAGATATTACCTCCAGTTGAAAGTTTATTTTTTTAGATCTTCTACTTGCTGCATCCCTTGAGCTTGGTTGTAAGATACCTCACAGTAAGGATTAAGCTGGCTTGTGTTCGCACAAACAGAATAGTGCAACAACCCTGACCAGTTCAAACCCTTCCTGCTCCTATTCCTCCATCAAAGAAACCTTCCATCCCCTACTTCGAAAAAACCTCCAAAGCACAATGTGCTCTTCTTTGATATGTACAACTACAACATAACCAAAGAAACAACAACTATTTCACAGATTCATTTTTCCTCCAACACCACTGTCCCTCCTCATCACACTAAACAATGATGTCTGTTGACATTGACGACCTTGTCAACCATCTTGATGTGCTCGCCTTGAGCAAGGAGCACTCAAACATTTCAAAAAAAGTTGTTGACCCTGGAAACTGGGATGGCGACTGCTCAAAGTTTCATTCTTGGTGGATTAAGCTTTGACTCTGGGTCGATGCACAAGATTGGAAGGACAATCAAGTTTGCACAGTTGCAGTCTTGTCTTGATTTGAGAAAAAGGCAGAGGGCTTTGCCCAAATTACCCTAGAACAGTACTTAGAGTCAGAAGAAGATGAGATCACAATAGCAGTGGGATCCACTCTCACACAGCCTAGGGGCATTGTAATTTGGCCAAAGTGGGCCAATCTCCAAATAGAGATCAAGAAGTACTTTCAAATTGAGGTACTGGCTCATGAAAGCCTAAAGAAGCTTCAAGCCTTAAGGCAAGGGTCTAGGCCCATAGATTTGTTCATCCAGGAATTTGTAGTCCTGGTTAAGGAAGCAGACATTGGAGTCAATTTCACACTCGAACTCCTCAAAAAAGCAGTTGACTACCACATCTATTACCAAGCAAAGATGATGGGCAAGGAAGATGATGACTATATTGAGCTTTGCAATAACTACCAAGCAATCAGTAGAAACTTCAAACAGATCACAATCAAGAGAGGTCCTCCTATGCATCCTTCTCCTTCTTCACATCAGCCCCAATTTGCTCCTTGTCCTCTGTGGCCTTATGGCCAACAATATTATCCACCCCTGCCATGACCTCCTCCAGGTAACCATTCCTGTTTCACTCCCACCAGTACACAGCCAGGTAGAGGAGCCCCAATGGAGATAGATGCCCAACAGGCTCTCCCATCTTGGCCCAATATCTGTACCTGTTACAGATGCCATCAGGTCAGCCATATATGGCCTGATTGCTTGCAAAACCCCAATAAGCGAGCCCTGTGTCTACCACAGGTATGGCAGCAATACTTTTGGGATTATGAAACAGGTGCCTATGTGTTATGGTTTTGTGACCTGCGTCACCCATGACCTCCCCATGACCACGTGCTGCTGGCAGCACCACGACTTTCCCCTTCGACTCTCATGGCTCCACCATTGTATTACCAGATCGTACTCAATGATCCAGACTTGCGGCTACCATTTCTTCTTGTAATGGACAATCCCCGGCCTTATGCCTAGGATGGGCTCTTGACATTCACCCATGGACAATGAGTTCCCTTTCATTACAAGGACTCCATGGATATCACGTAGTGACTGGACATTCCCCCGGACGTCTATGTTTCCTGTTATGATATACTATATTTTCAAACTTTTTAACTTAGTGCATTCACGCACTTACTTTACATCCTTCAGACTTCGAAGTCACGTGATGTGCACATGACCATGGGAAAATACACGTGACCTATGGTCTAGACAAACACATTGCACACACGCCTTATTAATTTCCATTTCCTCTCTCTCATCATCATTATCTTTCTCTCACAAATGTCTTCGTTCATCTATCTATATATAGTAATCTTTCCCATGGACCCTATGGTCCATGTGCACTCCTGTACCTTATATAAACTAGTTGTAGTCAACTGAACTCCCCAGTCTAATCCATTTGTGCCTTGCAACCTACATCCTTGTGAGTGCATTAAGGAAGACATCTTATCCTCTACTCTTTGATCTCCTCTGCTCTATCTTCTTAGGTTTGGTGTAGCCTCGACAAGTCCCTGCCAGTGTTTGCTTGAGCACACTCGCAACACTTGGATTAGACTTATATACTGCCCGGGCTCTTGGGCTAAGGAGTACCCACTGGAGTTTTCCATTTTTCTTTTCTTTACATTCGCGCCTTTAGAACGTGGGGCAGTACCCCAAGCTTTTGTCCCATTAGAATAGAAACCTTCTCAGTCCCTCCTTTGAGGTGATAGCTGCACAAGGGTCGTGCCTTGTTTGCGAAGAGTGATACGGGAACAACTGTCATTGTGCAGCCCATAGCCGAGCTTATATTGCCATGTTAGTCCCTCAAGTGATTGGGGAGGTAGAGCGTCAATTTATAGCCTTTTTACGATAGTATATGTGTTGTTTTGTTCCTGGGCTTTGTGGACCCCAGAGAACCTGTTATGAGACCTTACAGAGAAGAAGGTACTGTTACGAGTGGTGGTACCCCCCCCTTATTTTCCCCTTCTTCCTTGTCGCTGGACTACCCAGAGTCGTCCCTATGGGACGACATTATCATGTCTCTCCAGGAGTACGAGTTATCCGACGAAGCCTTCGTGGACTTCCAACCTATTC
>JBBPQV010000863.1:0-14536 GCA_038092675.1 Boletus rufocinnamomeus | reverse complement strand
TTATATCTGTGTCGTGTTAAAGACGAACAGAGAAGTTACGCGTTGCTTGAGATGTTTGAGAGTCCAGTTGGACCTCAGTGGCTCAAGCGGACATGACCGTTACCTTGAGAAATCGCGGGTCGCGTTATTATAAATAGAGATCAATATCAATCAAAGACTCATCTCGAATCAGCCAGAGTCAGCTGTTTGTTTGGCCTTGCTTGGCAACACCCTTCGATCCTAACATGTACAAACAACGCCTTGACGATATCGCACAACCGATTACCTCTGAATTTTCTTCCCACCCCTTTTCCCACATTCGTGCGACCGTCGTCGCCGGGCATCCGGCAACCTGTCTATTTTTTTCCCCCTCTATTCAATAAGAAACACCATCTGCAGGATCATCTCAGGCTTCTCCCTACGATTTATGCCCAATATCGCATGACTTGAGAACTACGTGCACTCACGACCCACCAAAAATACGATTTCATACTTGTGAAAGTGAGTGTTCATATGTCGCGTGTAATACGTTCATCATATATCATACCTGAGTCGGGTACGTCATACGATGCAACCTGTCTCGCATCAAGTCCATCCGGCCACTAGTGCTGTCTCGTATTTCTTACATGTCAGCAGTTCCCAATCTGATGCGAAGACGCTATTGCGAATGAGAAAGATACTCAATCACTCCGAAGGTTGAAACGAGAGTTTCAAGCTCTGCGGGGCCTACCTTCGAGTGGTCCAAAATATTGACTTGGTCGACAAGCTGACCAACGTTGGATCAAAGGGATGCACGTGGCCTCTATAGAGAATGAAACAAGTGACATTTTTGGCAAGTTCAGATCAACTCTAATATGAACGTCCTTGCGCCATATGCCAGGTCGGAAGAATATCGGAAACAGACGCACAGCGCCGTTTCTACCTCAGTTCGTTGCTATTCACCAGCACCGTTATCGTTCGTCGTGTTCAATAATGCCAAGCAGTTAGCGTCTCCTGGAACCCATCCAAGTTACTGCTCGCATTGACAATGCCGTGTTGATCCAGACTAAGCTGGTAGGTTGTGCCAACTGTGGACAGGCCATATACAACAACGGTCGGGGCCGATGCAGAGTCGATGTTGAAGATCTGTTGTTGACAGTTCAATGGAGTGACGCAAGCTTGGTCAAAATTCTGGAATGCGAAAACGATATAAGTTCCAATCCGCCACGCAAAATGAAAACCTGCAATATACCTGGAAGAAACTGTAAAAGCCAGCACCTGACGCGGTATGAATCATGGTGAGACGGGGACCAAGATGAGTCGGACCGCTCACCAAAAATGGTTATATTCGATGAGGACTGGATGTACATTGCCCACGCAGCAGTCGTGCTGCGAGGGAAAGTGGGGTCATGATAGGCAGGGTTGGCTGCGAACGGCGCCGGCGCCGGGGGGGCAGGTTGGTAGTAAGGCTACGGGGCAGCACAGCATGAACTCAGAGACACCATAACAATCAGCCGTCACTCACGGTCTCTGTCTGAGCAAAACCGATGTAATGGTTGTGAGCATTGACCAAGTTGTATTGGTAGAGCGCCGCGTGTTCCGCTTTCAAAGGATATCATGTATGAACGGGTATGAGGCAACAAAAAACTTACAAGCTAGAGTGAGATGACCATTAGCGTAAAGTAGGATGAACACTTTCTGTACTTACACGTGCCAATGAGCCAAACGGGGCCTGCAGATTCCGAGAGGATACCACGACCAGTGAAGACCGATGTTTGACCGGACGCGTCTAGGTCATGGTCTGCAGTCCATACCCACGTTCCCTGTGTAATCGTTGAAGGGGTACTTTTGCGCCGAACCAATCGACAATACGAACCTCGAAGTATGCGCTTGAATGCCGCGTGAGGTGGATGCCTAGGAATGCAGCCTGACAGGAAGAATCCACAGAACCTGATGGACATTGAGTGTATTGCAAGTTGGTCCCAACAGCTAGACAGAGCTGCGTTAGCCTATGCCTTATACGGGGGCCATGTACCACGGACCTCCTCCCAGCCTGAAGATTTTTGTAATGAGCAGTATTCATTGACTTGATAGGAATGCATACCGGATGTGAGTATCCCAGAGACCTGCCGCGCCTTGCTGACCAGCGGGTTCGTGGACGTTCCATTCGATCAAGATCGCCCCGGGAGCTGTAGAATGGTAAGGTGAGTCGTGATTGCGGGAACATTCAGCCAATATCAGCTTTCACCAGGGCCGGCTGTGCTGAGGAGCAAATCACTGATCTCCATGGTACCCTGGGAACCAACGGCACCCGCCCGGATGACAGGACGCGGGTGTCTCTGTGATCGAAAGTTCCTTCCACCCGCCAAAATGATGGACCAGGCTTCGCCAACAATCTGCGTTCCTGCAGGGATGGTGATCGTGTGCGTGACATAGTATACACCTGCATCAAAGAAGATGATCTTGCAACCAGCGTACTGTGTCGGAGCCTGGTTGAGAGAGCAAGTCCAGTTTCCCCAAAGGAACTAAATCGCACCTGGTCGAAAACTCTCTGGATGGCTCTAGTATCATCGGTCTTGCCGTCACCCTTTGCACCTTGACTTTTAACGCTGATGATCTGGCCCGGGGCATAGTTGGCATACTGGGGGTGGCTTTTTCCAAAGATTTTCCCCTCGCTGCTGAGGAGACTCGAGGGCTTGCTGGCCGACACAATATTACCCTGTGTCCAAGTCTTCCGACCACAGGTTCCGGAGTACACATTACCCTGGGCCCAAGATGCGATAGTAGTATTGCCACCTGTAAGAACGGTGGCTCCGCCAGCGACACCAACCGCAGTTGGAACATCGATCAACTGGATATTATTGAGTACTAGAGAGTATGGCAGCGTTCCATTGCTTGATTTCGACGACTGCACGAAGACAGATGTATTGCTGACTACAGCATCCACGATAACTTCAGAGCCGACACCCTGAAGATGTTTAGTGAGTAAAAGTAGCCTAGCGACTCTCGAGAGCACTTTAACCTGTCTCGTTAGAGTAGTCCCTCCTATCGTCAACGCAAAGCCAACCTGCAGGGGATCGTCAGGGAAATGTTTCACCGAATCGGAAGCGGATCAAGCTACCTGGCAATTGTTGATCGTGACTCCTTGAAATGTGAAACCTACGAGAGGCGTTAGACGAAGTATCTTTTGAGTCGTAGTATCATGACGGACCCCAGTTCCAGAGACCCGATACAGCTGAACAATGCTTGGTTAACGTCAATTTGTCCTGATTGCGACCCCACTTACCAGTAACCGCATTGTTGACTGTTAGGTTACGGACTGTGAACTGTTGGTTCCCGACTTCGATTCCAATCTTTCCTGGACGAAAGCTCGCTAATGTATCCTCTCTTGTCAGGGCCCTTACTTACCTCCGTTAAAGACAATGTCTGGCAATATGTGAACTTCCATTTCGCACGGGATTATGTTCACTCACCTCCCATGAAACCACCACTTGAAGGATGGAGACAGATTACGATCTCCAAACCAATACATCTCGAGTGAAAGCGTACCTTCCGTTCTCCATGAATATGCCTATCACACACGTCAACTTCACAATAACAAGAGACAGTCCACTCCTTACCTTGATGCTTCGTTCCAGAAGCAGTGGACATCTCAACTACGACGTTGATCAACGAAGTCGCCTGAGCTACTTGCCAGTGCAAACCGATCGCTGTGTTCCGAGATGGCACCCGCCGCAAGTCAATGATTAAGTTCCGGACAGAGCGAAAGCTGGAACGAGGTCAGTCTTAGGAGGATGCACGAAAGTCGAGGAGAGGTTCGTACAGGTTATCTTGATTGACGAACCACTGAACACCCCAGCCGTTAGGAATATAAGGGTCGGCATCTGATCAAGGGTTAGATCGGCGCCGGTCATTTAATTTAAAAAGACAGACCAATTACCGCGAATCCGTTGAAATTGGAAGTCGCTAAAAGAGTCGGTGGGTTCTTGGCGTCTCCAATGATTTGCGTATAGTAGTAGGTTTCGATGGCCGACGAAACAAGGTATGTGCTGGCGGTTCGGTAAGTGATGCGTTAGATGATTAAACAGGATGGCTGAACGTATTGCACTCACCCTCGAGGGAAATACACGATTGCTGGTGAGATACTAAAAGTAACATGTTTGGTCACAGAGTTCGCATGCAGAGGAGCCACATACGTCGAAGATCCACATGTTTCGCCACAGCGACCCCCAGATGACATCGCCGCTCTGCGAACTTCAATAAGAGCAAAAACAAGGATATGCCAAATGAGATCACTTGATTGCAACTGTATCATCGGTGACCCCATCACCCTTGGCTCCGTAGTCTTTGACGTTGCGGAAGACCTGGTAAGAGCTCGCGTTGGGATTGAAGGGAGACGTTCCTTGATGCTGGATTGACTCCAGCCAATATGGGTCCCCAGGTGCCGCAGTGCCGCCACCTAGAGGGGCAGTGCAGGACGAGCCAAGACATGAGGCAAGTCGAGAGATAGACAGGATGGTGCCAAGAAAGAGCAGCGGGCGGAAATTCCACATGGATGAATGTGCGGAAACGTAGATGTACGTGGTGACGGCGAGGGGCCGCACTTACGAACATCGGCACTTTATACTCTGACTTCGCTGGCAATAACATCAGCAGCCGCACGTCAGGAAAAGAGTATATGGAAGGAGTGTGATTGCGTATTTGTGCCTATCAACTGGGCGATGGTCATCTGTCAACGACACAAAAGGGAGCTCATGATCTTGTAACGCACTGCACGAGGAAATCAAGCACACGGAGGTAGCTATCCCAGGAAAGGATAGTACGGTACAATATTTTGAATACACCAGCCTGGAAATGGTAGAGTGGTCAACCAAAGTGGCAGAAAGGATGAGCACTCCTGAGTCGCGCTGCTCTCTTTGACTGACATGGTGACATAAAGACCTTCGTTCATGCCGGTGTTGTAAATTCGATGACCCGCAAGGTGATTTCACCTCATACATGGGCACGCCTCCACGACGTTAGATTACCTAAAACACAAACGCATGCCTGAGATTCAGTGAGAACACCGGTGGTAAAAAGTGTCATGTTACAACATCTCGAATCTGGATTCAGCCGTCTGCAATAGCCGAATCCATTGCCACATTTCATGCGCGATGCACCTGCAAAGAGACTCGGCGGACTGTGCCTGGAACGCCGCGATGCATTTCAAGGAATCGCGCGCCACCATGGGCGAAGCATTTATGGGTGTGTTGGTGACACTCATAGAGAGATAATCAAAGCAAGAAACGATGTGCGAAAAATGCCCTATATTATTTGCAATGTCATTAGGAGACAGAAACAACTCTGGCAATACACTGACCACCTAGTGCTTGCCTGGTGTAGGATGATCTGAACCTAGTTTTGTGATGCTCCGCAGTACTTAGTCCCGACTCCCGAGTGCACTTCCAATCGGATGCAATACGGAGATGCACCACTCGACGGGAAATCCCTACCGAAGAAGTTCAGATTTCAGACAATAATGTTAGATGCCGAGATAGGGTAGGGTTTACATAGACTAGCCCTGGCATGGCAATACCAGTTTAGCAAAGGGGTCAAGCTTCAAGTGTGGTGCTTTTGGCATGCAAACCAACTTAAAGTTGTTCAAGGTCACCTTTACCGCCGATTCGGGTATGTACTTTTCCGTCACCGACTCAGCAGTGGAGTCACACGCTTTTTTTTTCCCTCAATAACCCCTTCCAATGTTCCCTCGTCGAGTCAAAGTGCGTTGAAAGCTTTCGGAAAGCAAGGGCGCTAGGGAATGATAACCTCATGATCTCCTTGTCAAATTGCGTAGGAGAAATAGTGTGTTGCACGGCCGGTCTGTCGCCGGGACTCACAGACTGTTACTTATAACTCAAGTTGGTAAATTTGGCGTCCTCCCTCAGGACTCACTGACGGTGCCCCAGCACCAACAGCCCCTCTTAGGCTGATGTGATACTGTTTCGAAAGCGTTTATATTTTCCATGCGGAAGACGTTTGCTCGTATTGTTTCGATGATCTGAAGAGGCATCCGTTCTGAGTTCTCAATGCGTGATCAGTGGACCACTGGTGTTTCCGCGAGGTGGTTAAGTCTGAACGGGAAGCCTACTCGGGTACATAAAACGGTAATTTCTCTCTAGTAAACACCCTCCTTATTGTGATGGTGCTCAATCATTTGTAGGCTAACAACGGCAGCGTCGAGGTCGCATATTCTCCCGAGAACGAACGCTAGTGCACGGGTGTGTCGCTGCAGTTGACATTTTCAAATGTCCCGGAGGGGGACGGTGGTGGTCATGAACTGTCTCGGGTCAGAGGTGAATCTACCCCTTTGCCAGTGCGACAATCAATAGTATGCAAACATGCTTGTGTAAATTATCGTTTCGAAAGTCTGATGTGACTGTGGGAAAGTCCACCATTCCAGGGGACGCGCGACATTCCACCACATACTTGATGCCGGCAGTCGCTTGTCCTAACTACGTCGCTAGGCGTCACCATATGCTAATCCCCACAAGAAAATAGAAGCCACGTCAGGAGGCAATCGTGAAACAGTTGAGGGGAACAGGTTCCTCACCGACAGGGCCATCAGACATGGCTACATCAGTAGATCCTACTGGCGCAGCGAGAGCTAATGCACAAAGCCAAAAAACTACGAGCAAGGGTCGCGCGAAATCCATTTCGTCTGTTGGATACAACGATGTTTAGGATTTGCCATCCACACGTACCGTTGGAGGAATACCCACTACTTTGAAAGAGCAAGGAAGGGACCGAGTAGCTGAGCTGGGCGAGGAGACTCGCTGCTGGCCATTTTATCATACTTAATCTGCGTGAGACCTTCGAGAGGCGTGTATCGCCTGGGATAAGTTCACGGGGAGAACCTCCCGCAGGAATATCAGACCTCGAAGCTTACCGATTTCCTCAGTAGGACCCGATTGATGTATTATTAGGGAGTATGCCACCCGAGAGCTGAAGGTTCAAACATCATCCGGAGTGCTATTGCATTGATAATCAACCGAATGATTTCTGGTGAGAACCAGTCAATGCCATGCGGCCCAACGAGTCGTTATCTATCCGCGGAAAGGCGCTCACCTTCCTTCTGCGCCCATTGACGAGCTTGCCAGAGCCTTGCGATTTCAAGGACAGTTTCCGCGGCGAGAAGGGAACTAGTTCCACGAATGAGTTAACAATAAATATGGGCTCAACTGCCACCAAGCCCGAGATATCAAAGTTCTGTTGTCCCCTGCGCCTACAGGCATCGTTCCATGAACCTTACCTAGAAAATTCTTGCCAGCCTCAATCTCCTCGCCACGAGTTGGAGATGCGTCGATTAATGGACCTCAAAAGCACAACCATCAGCCAGTAATGACTAGCAATATGAAAGCTGATGCAGATGGCACGACTAATAATATACTTTGCGTGCGCCACCTTTTCCTCCGCGGGGAATGTAAGCGGACAGACGATCGGAAATGCACATGCAAAAAAACGTGCAACGGCAGCTTGATATTTCACCCAACTATAACACGAAGTCCTTCAGAATCCAGGACAAGTTCCGGATAAGCGTTAATATCCCACCTCAATTTACGTTAGCTCTGACGTTTCGTGGAGGCTACTCCGTGCTTTCCAGCCGTTTCGACCACCGACTGTGTTCGATGGGTTCAACCCTGGACTGATTTGGGTTCAAATTGGTTTAAGGATTGCATCTCCCCTCAGCTTGCCGGGCCGACTTATGACGCCTTTCCCACTCAGTCACCACTTCTCGGTAGTAGTAGTGCCTCTTGCAGACCCCATTTTCGATGTAGGCAGCAATTGGTCTCTAAGATCTTGACATCTCAACGAAGGCGAGATGAGTCAAAATAAAAAATAATACCAACAATGATGATCATATCATTGCAAAGACTATTTTTGATGGAGATGAGTGACTGAGAGGTCCACGAAAGGTCCCATGCAGGTGGAGTCTGGACACGTTCGGACGCGTTCAGCATGCGCTCGGATGCGTTGCTGAGTGTGTATTGTGGGCGGGGGGGATAGACCGGCATCGTACAAGACAGATGGCTTGATCTCACTTAAGTTGAAGGTGCTCAATGAAAATCGTGCACTCTCGTTGAGCACACTCGACTGGGCAGAATAGGCGATGATATCGGGTGGGACAATATTCAGAGGCGCACGGGAGGTTTGTCGGATGTCAGATTTGGTACAAAGTGGAGAGCTGAACGAGGGGTCCGGTCTTAGAGATGGGATGGCAAAATGGGTCTGTGAGAGTGTGGGAACCTCGCGACAAAAGTGGTGCTTTTCCCAGGGTTCGAAGCTACGGAAAGCGGTAATTTCTCTCTTATTAGTCTAGCACACACCCTCCTTATTTGTGATCGGTGCTCAATCATTTGTAGGTCAACAACGACAGCGTCGAGGTCGCACATTCTTCCGAGAATGAGCCCAAGTAAACGAGTGTGGTCGCTGCATTTGACATTTTCAATTGTCCCGGAGGGGGACGGTGGTCACCAGTTACCGGTCATGGACTGTCTCGGGTCAGAGGTGAATCTATCTTTTTTCCAGTGCGACAATAATGCGAAAGGAGTGCTGCATACTAAAGTCACAGATGCCACAGGCTACTGTATGCAAATATGCTTGTGTACACCTTCGTCTCAAAAGACTGATGACTGTGATGTCAAGAGTGGTTTAGTGCTTTGTGATTGACTAGAACCCAAGTTGACCATTCCAGAGTACGTGCGATGCCCCACCACACGCTTGATGGAAGGTCACACCTGTGCCGGCAGAAGACATTCGCTACTCTGGTAAGCCCATCAATAGGTACAGAAGAAGGGTGGGGGCCTTTCCGCGGATAGATAACGATTCACTGGGCCGCACGACATTAGCTAGTTCTCATCAGAATTCTTCGGTTGATTATCAGTGCAATAACCCTCCGCATGATGTTTAAATCTTCAGTTCTCGGGTGGCATACGCCCTAATAATACATCAATCAGGTCCTACTGAAGAAATCGGTAAGCTTCGAAGCGCAATCCGATATTTGTGCAGAAAGTTCTCCTCGTGAACATACGCCAACCAAGAGTTAACACTTCAATCCCAGTCTAGATCCGAGTCTTCCCAGGGCGATACACGCCTCTTGACTCGGAAGGTCTCACGCAGATTATGATAAAACGTCCAGCGGCGAGCCTCCTCGCTCAGTACAGCCATTCAGTTCCTTCCTTGCTCTTTCAAAGTAGTAGGTATTCCTCCAATTGTACGTGTGAATGGCAAATCCCAAACGTCGTTATATCCCACAGACAGAATGGATTTCGCGCGGCCCTTGCTCATAGCGTTTTGGCTTTGTGCATTAGCTCTTGCTGCGCCAGTAGAGCCTGCCGATGAAGCTGGCTCTGATGGCCCTCTCGGTGAGGGGACCAGTTCCCCTCGACTGTTTCAGATCGCCTTCTGATTTGGATTCTATTTCTTGTGGGGATTAGCAAGTGGTGTCGCCAAGTGACCTAGTTAGGACAAGCGATTACGTGTCGCCCTCAAGGACTACCGGCGATTTCGGAGTCAATTCTCGCGGTGAGAAGCGAACTAGTTCCACAGATGAGTTAACAACGACGATGGGCTCAACCGCCACCAAGCCCGAGATATCAAAGTCCCGTTGTCCCCTGCGCCTACAGGCATCATCCCAGAAGAACCTTGCCTACACAATTCTTGCCAGCCTCAATCTCCTCACCACGAGTTGGAGATGCGTCAATTAATGGACCTGGGAAGCGCAACCAACAGCCAGTATTGACCAGCAATATGAAAGCTGATGCTAGGTGGCGCGACTAATAATATACTTTGCGCACGCCAACTGTTCCCCCGCGGGGAATGCAAGCGGACGGACGATCGGAAATGCACATGCAAAAATGTGCAACGGCAGCTTGATATTTCAGCCTGACTACAACGAAATCTTTCAGAATCCAGGACAAGTTCCGGATGAGCAATGATTCATCGGAATCCCATCTCAATTTACGTTAGTTCTGACGTTTCGTGGAGACTACTCCGTGTTTTCCACTCGTCCTGGCCGCCGATTGTGTTAGATGGATTCAACCTTGGACTGATTCGTGTTCAGAGTGGGTGCATGCCACATCCCCTCAGCCTGCCGACTTACGAAACCTCTTCCCAGGGCCCGGAGTCACGGAACGCTAGCCAATTAATCTAACCTTTTTTGTTCGACACCGGGCCGTTCCGGGATCGATTGGCCGGAAATCGGTGCTGGCTCTTGCGCGGACTCTGGCGAACCGAAGGTAACTTAGTACAGTAGCATGATGTTAGCTGGCAAACATTGCGCCTGGTACACCATACTTCTTCCAAGTTTCAATTCCACTCTTCTGCCCACTCTGACCAATCCTGATAATTCTCATCCAACAGAGCATAAACCTGTTCCCAGTCTCTGCAGACCAGCGTATCTCCAACACGATCATTCTCGAAATCCCTTTCCATGAAGTCCCCCAGTTCAAGCGTATCCGCAGCCTGACACAGCAACGTTTGCCGCAAGTAATTGAAACAATGATGCAGATGGTCGTAACCGGCGTAGGTATCATTGCGATCATTCAACGCCCTCTGGATTGACCACAGGCAGTGGAAATGATGCCAGAATACCACAGTGAACACCCGATGGTCCGGACCGAGACGCGTACGACCTGCCTCTTTCGGTGCTGTGACGAGCATGTCCCACTCCATCTGAGCAACGGGATCAGTCCCGTTGAGCGGGAAATGGACAGTCTCGTGCAGAATCATGGCAACTGGACTATCGGAGATGTAGAACGGTAATTCGAAGGGATAATCGGCCCCGCGATAGCTGTATTCAAGTTTCGCAGGCTCTAACGGATCTGCGTGTTAATGATGAGTCGATGGTCCACAGTGAATTATTCTTGTGAAGTGGCTTACGGGATGCTGGATGCGCGTCGGAGGCCCATTTATGAATCCATCTCCAAGTCGTGATGAGGAGATTGAGGATGGCAAGAATTTGGTAGGTAAGGTTCATCCAGGATGATGCCTGTAGTCGCAGAGCACAGCGGAACTTTGATATCTCAGGCTTCGTGACGGTTGAACCCACCGATATTGTTAACCCATTCGTGGAACAACATCCCTTCCCATGGCAATGATCGTTGAAAATCGGCAATAGTCCTTTGGGAAACAGGCCATGCCTGTGTCATCAGAAGAGAAGCGCCGCTCTCGCAAGCCCATCAATAGGTACAGAAGAGAGGTCAGTCCCTTTCCACGGATTGATAACAATTCGCTGGACCGCGTACCATCGACTGGTTTTTTGTCAGAAAATGATTGGTTGATTATCAATGCAATAGCTTTCAGCAATGAGCATGATGTTTTTTTATTCGATTCTCCGGCGGCATAATCCATGATGATGCATCAGTGGGCTCCTACTGAGGATATCGGTAAGCTTCGAAGCGCAATCCGATATTTGTGGGGGAGGTTCTCACAGTGAACTCGCGCTAATCGGAAGTTAGCACTTTGATCTCCGGTCTATATAAATTTAGTGATATGCAAGCCTGAGCCCCCGCTCGGCCCAAAATCCTCGGCCCAGGCTCGGCTTAAACAGCCTTAGGCTTTCTAAAATCGAGGCCTGGGCCTGAGCCTCACGATCCAGGTGGGGTCCGTCGATGGCTGGTCCGGTCGACCCCGGAATCGGGTTCGGCAAGCATGTGGAGGGACAGTTGACGCTGTTCCGCGATCTAGGCAAGGTGACTGCAGGCAAACCCGGGGTATCCATTACTGTTTGGGGCATCCAAGAAATTGGTGTTGGATGCGGTGTTGGAGGAGCCGGATATGGAGTGGACATACAAGGCCCGGCGGAAGACAAGTGCTTAGGGGAGAGGGTGGGCGACCGCGGGTCCGTGGCAGCTGTGGTGTGTGGGCCTCGAAGTGTGGTGTGGCAGAGATGCGAGATGTTGTTGCTTTGTTGAATGGTTCAATTGGTGCCCCCCCAATGAGCATCAGCAGTCCTTTGGAAGAACTAGGCCTATCATCACGAAAGTCGCAACTCTCATACATCCCGGTGCAGAGAAGCCAGTGAAAGATGATTCAGATCTTAACAACCCGTGGGTGGCAACTCTTTGTTACTCTCTACCCTATCTCGATAACTATAATGGAAGTATGCAAGTCTGCTTCGCACCGCCGCCGGGTTTCAGAGGTACAGACAACTTCTGACGCTACGCTATTACATCCCTCATCATGGGATAGTTGTGTGAAAGCGAACTGTCAGGCATGGAACTCCCCACTGGCGTTCTTTACCATTTCCCCAGCACTTGCCATCGTCTGCGAGGTGCCAGCTGAGGCAAACTGCCTCCCGCCTAACTCTGCAGATTCCGACACCTGAGTTGTCATCACACGTGTAGCAGTCTCCTCAGTCCAGCCTTTACCCTCCGCGACGCGGAACACGATTAGTAGCGTGGCAATTATCTGTAGGAGGAGGTGAGAGGGAGATAGTAAGCGTTTCGAACAAGCCAAACCTGGATTTGGTTCATGCATTGTAGGAACACCTGCGAAACTGCGTTTCCGAGCCCGAACAGGGCAAGAAAAGCGATGGAAACAGCAGAGTACAGCGCGGCGGACTCGATGGTTATCGCAGCAACGGAAGTGTATTGTGTCCCGTATCTTGTGCCCAGCACAGAGACGGTGCGATATCTCAAGGTCAGTAAACGGAGAACGATGGCAATGGTGAGGATGATGTTTAAGGCGAGGGACAGGCCGAGATAAGGTAGCGTAAAGTTGATATTGTTCGTGACATAAGGATTTGTGGTCGAAACTTGAATCAGGAACATTATCCCCATGGCTGCATTTTTGTACTATTAGGCCGTCTCACAGGCTTAGAGTAGAGCTAAAGGTACTGACCCACCGATCCTGCGAGCATCAGGCAAGGGAAGAACATCACCATCCAGATAGGGACCAGGCACTCCTGATAAATGACTTTGAAGCGCCACACCTGACCTCATGATAAGTCACTAATTAGACAGTCTAAATCCATGCTTACTGACCACTAAAGCATCGCACAACCAGTTGGACAGTACAAACGCTGCGTTGCCTGCATCGTCTATAGGGATCGAGAACATATTGTTCTCGAACGCGCTTGGACCGCCCGGATAATTACGATTGTCGATGAACGACATCTGCGTGAATGCCGCGAGTGATATCATGAAGATAGTACCGAGGATGAAGGAAACGGTGATGTAAATGAGCAGAGGTAACCGTTTCTTGGACTCCACACTGTTTTTGTCATGAACGAGCAAATGGAAGGACAAGAAGTATAGCACAATGGTGATCCCGTAGGTGATAGAGCTGATAATGGCACCTTGAAGCCAGCACCTCTCCGAGAAGAGGGTCTGAGCATCCTCATTTGGGACCCAACTCGAGTTGGACGACATGTCAGCTAGACAGGCAGCACGATGAGTGAGCGAAGTGCGCATGACTTGACCGTGGCCTGGCTAATAACCTGTTTCCAAGTGAAACCAGTGCACCCCGGGACACCGGATCATTCACGCGTCTGTCACTTGCCTTCAAGTTGTGGCGCCTGTAGTCTTGAAGCGAGATTCATTGCGTTTGGTCGTTGTGAATCCGCGTCTAGACAACTGCAATCATGTTAGAAGGGTTACCGGCAGACGATGACATTTCGAACGACACTACTGACGTGGGATCCACAGGTGCTATGGATCCCACGTTAGCTCTGGCTGCTCCCACTGCCAGTTCGAGTGTAACCAGTGGCGGTAGATTTCAAGATTTCACAGCTGTAATATATCGCTTCCAGTCCTGTCCGTGTTGCTTCGCTTACCCCGGCTAGCTATCCTAAATTTTACTCGGCTATATTGTCAACCAAGTCATGCAAGGCTAAGGAGTAGTAGTTGCAACGAATCACCCACCTGCCAACATTCAAAGCCCACCTGTATGCCGAAGGATTCCGGACCAGTACAACGTTCTGAACTGGGCTGCAAGCCCTCTTCGTATGATCAGAACGACTGTCTTCTGATCTCGAAGTTTTAGGTCTGGTTTGGGGAGACTAGCGAGTCCTGGGAAAGAAATCCCGTTGACTTGATTATATGGGAATGCACGTATAAAAGTTCCGAGATTACTCTGACCCAAAAAATGCATAGGTTTCTGATGGCCTCTGCCAGTCCGAATGCCAACTGACTTTGATTGATGGGAACAGTCCGCAGTCGTCGGTGACAAGTGCCACGTTCGAACTTTATTCCCCTGTAGGCTTTCGGGAACCGAAAATATCCAGAATGATAACAGACAAACTCTGATCGGGAATGCTGGTGTGGAAAGAATAAAGCTCGGAATTCGCAGGTGATTATCACCGCCGAGCCACGGACCATCAATATGTGAATCGAAAGTCGGTCGGCATTCAAAGGCCATCAAGGTTCAAAAAAGTATGCTTTTTCACTCAAAATCATCTCAGAATATTCATCCCTGCACAGATGACAATTACAGCGCTTTGCAAATCTCTGCGGAAAATGCATCGCAGAAAGCTCATCGGCTAAGGATTGCCGAGGCAGGACCCCGAAGGCATTGTCACATGTGTGATTTGTGTGACATG
>JBBPQV010000862.1:0-14551 GCA_038092675.1 Boletus rufocinnamomeus | reverse complement strand
TGTTTGGTGTCTCAGGGTACAGTGGTGCCGGGACGATCACTCAACCAGGCGAAGCCGGAGCTCGCCCAGTGACGTTGCCCAAAGTCACGCCCGAGAGCCTCGGAGGTGGTATCCGCCCATACTCGCTCACGGACCATATCCACGAACGCGAGGCGGGATGGCACCTCTCTAAACTCCTCCCCGCTCCCACCGACGCTGCCTCTGCCTCTGCCTCTGCCTCTGCCTCCGCTTGGACCTCGAAGCCACGCATGCAACTCGCCTTCGTCCCGACCGTCGGCCCCTTCTTCAGCGGCATCCTCAGCACGCTCTCTTTCCCACTGTCCACGTCGACGCTCAGCGCGAGTGACATTGCCTCACTCTACGCGTCGTACTATGCCGGCGAGCGCCTTGTACGCACCCAAAAAGGTGTGCCAGCAATCGGAGACGTGCAAGGGAAGCACGGGTGGGTCGTCGGTGGGGTACAGGTACACAGCGGACTGGAACGCGTGGTCGTCGTCGGGGGGTTGGACAATTTATTGAAGGGGGCGGCGACGCAGTGTTTGCAGGTGCGTTCCTCACATACACACACACACACTCTTCTTTTGTCTGATGATGCTTCTGGGACAGAACTTGAACTTGGCGCTTGGGTATGACGAGTATGCGGGTATTCCAGTGGAAGGGGAGGGCGCTTAGATGTTGGGTCGGATGATCTGTTTCTGCTCAAAGTGATTGGTTGTGGGACCTTTTTACGCGATGAAAATGTACGCTGATGTATATATGTACATATGTGTGTGTAGCCTTGTTGCTCTTTCAAGCGAATGCGTATCGTAATCTAGTTGATGTTATTAGTTTGGGTCAGCTTCATTGACAGGGCGTATCGACATCAAGAATAGGAAGTTGATGACTGGAGATTCCAGACGGGGACGTTGAGTGAAAGGCGCCACTCAGACTCCAGTACACAGGAATGATACTTGTGAATTGAGCACCATCGCTTCGTTGTATCGGGCTGCGATCCATATCGACATCCCTCCGGTGACACAACCGATAGATGAGCGTCACGATGACGAGGAGGTTACAGATGATGACCGCGAGTGCCGTCTTGGTGAAACACCAGAATGAAGTAAATGTTCTGGCCCCCAAAAAACTTTGAATCGAGGAGCTCTTACCTTGACATGGCCAAGAATCAGAGAGGTCGCGTTGTAGGGACGCAAGAGAAAGACAGAGTGTGTGATCGAGATGATGGTGATGCAGACTGAGGAAGCAAACGAAGAGACGAGCAATACGCGTTGGTCGCGCTCTATCTTGACGCCTCTCAAAAAGCAGAGAGGTAGTATGAGGAGAAGGATATCAGAAATAACGTCCGCTTCGGAAAAATCGTGGGTATACTGTATAGGAGAATCAGGTACGGTGCGACTCACTGACGAGCTGAGACGTCACAACATGTTGTTGCGAATGACAGATACGAGTGTCACAATCGTGCAGTTTCTGGACAAGTATCGCAACCCACATCATACCAAATGCAACTGCGGTTGCGTAGGCGGACCGCTTAAAGAGAACGTGATGATTTGTGATTCTGATGATTGTGGTAATCATGCTCATACGGGCGGCCCTATACCGCGATCAACCCAAGAATGTAAGGGATGACGATGTGAAAGGCAACCAACCATAGACCAGAAGTGAGAGCAATAGCTTCCATCCAGAGGGCCGCGACGATGACTATGTTGGAGAGAAGTGCTGGTTAATAGCGAGACGAAATAATGGAACCTCGAACTTAACAAACGCACAATCATTACGTGATATCCATACGCAAACGAGACAAACGATGTCAAGAAGAAGGGCAATTATGGCCCAAACATCTTCCCACCAAAAGCGGGAGATGTGCCAGCGATAGGATGACCTGAATATCCCGGTGATGATAGCGAGGGTATGAAGCATAGTCACGACGACTGAGTGAACGGTTTGTGAGGCGAACGGCTAGCTAATTATCGTGACTAACCTTTTTGACCCAGAGTCCAGGTATGCGTTTTCATGCCTTTATACCAACAGCGGGGGTGATAAGATGTAGTATAGAGTGCCTTGAATCGGTCACAGTGGTGAGAGGTGTCGAAAGACGATCGAACAGCATTGCTTGGAGAGGACTAATATAAGTACACCGCCAGGGATGTATCCATAATTATATGGTGTTAGGGTCCTAATCCCGCACGTGACCGTGACCGCGTCGAACGAAGCATCATCGATATGATCTCTGCTCAGCTTAACGTCAAGGTGTGCGGGGGCATAGCAGAATCTGAGGTGTCTCGTGCAACCGCGCGTACGAGGATGACCCGTGCAAAAGGGGGTTAGGTGGGGTGCATGCCTGCAACCTTGGGTACCCAGGTGGAGCATCGGTCCACATTGTAGATTAGCTGCTAACGTCTGAAAGATGAAATGATATCGCAACACGTCGCATATTCTGTGTCACCCTACGGCGCACCTTCCACTGCCAGCAAGCGACCAAGGGCCGACCCCATCATTCTGATATCCTGATGCGTGTTTACGTCGCCAATCAGGATTAGTACAGAATAATGCTGCGGCGACGTACCTTCGCGGACATATAACAGATCGCCACATCTGCAGTATCTCAGGTCCAGAGGGACGTAATAATTCCTGAGTGCAGAATCTGCAGATGTTCACCATGTAGAAGATGATAATAGTTCCCGGAGATTTCGACGAAGAAGAATAATAGAAACAGCACAACGTAGAATGCCAGAGGCTGGATATTCTTTAATTTTCACGGGCTCATCGCCGTTCTTTCCATGTAGGCCGTGATCGTAACAGCCAGGCCATCTATTCGCACCAACGTGCCCACAGCGGCGCTGGGACTTTATCGTTGACCATGGTATATGATGATGGCTGCTGCAAGCAACCGAGTTCGAGTTGTTTCCCACAGAAAATTAGACACGGAAGCGGCCCGAATTACCCGGCCCATTCCATCTCAGGTCCAGGGCCCCAGGCCCTTGCTCAAGGAACTCAACGTTCACTCTTCCGTCGACTATTTAGGACAACATGGGAATCAGCACGACAGAAACAACAGCCTTCAGGTGAAGATAGCCACTTCCGCCCGCGAATCACAGGATGCACAGGACGGGAAAAATGTTGTGTTATGACCTTTGTGGCATTTGACCAGGCAGCTCCCCAGAGTGAGGTCACGAGGTGGTCTAGAACGGGCGAAGGCCTCTGTCTTGTATTATTATTATTATTTTCGCACCTGCGCATCCGCATGCACCGGCTGTTTGGTCATCTGCCCTGTCCACCTTACCGAAGGCAAGGCTACTTCTCCTAGGATTCCGCCAATCATGCCCTCAGGTCCTCCAAAATCCGGTCAGCATGTTCCTAACACACACCAAGCCTTCTCACACTGGCGTGGCTACAACGGCCACATAGTACTTCTGCGACAGGCTTGAGAACACCCATCATGGTGTCCCTATACTCGACACGGTACACACCGGGTTCATATCGGATGCCATCCTACAGCTGATATCTAAACGGTACGTAAACTCCGTTTTCAACCCTCCAATGGGGGATCATGTAAAGGGAAAATAATACTTCTAGTAGCTTGGGATGGCGGGTTTTGAAATTCACTGACGCGATCCTTAGAATCGGTACATCACAATTCACACAAAACATGACCGCAAGGGCGTGTGGGCTATTCCGATCCCCATTCTGGTTGTTCGTAGAGCCTGTCCAGCTTCGTCGAACGGCAGTGTCAGCTTCTGACGGAAAGTCAGATAGCCTTCCTGAGCCGTTCACTTCCCGAGATGTGTGCGCAAGCAGTCTGCCATCCCGATTATAAAGTCATATTCCGCATGTTCCCTCCGGTTTTGCTGTAGCACCTAGGATTCGACACTATCTAACAACAGCATCTAGCATCTCGACGAGGCGGAACAAAGCTGTTATCTCCGTCTCCGTCGTGAGATACTAACTGTTGCAGGACTTTGTGGTGCACGGGTATGAAGTATAAATCCGTGAATTATTCTCCGATGATCTGGGAACTAGTTCGTAACAGCCTAGACCCAGGTCGATCAAAGGATGGAGTATTCCCATCTACACGGCCTGTACACTTGGACTGGCTTTCCCGTGAAACCTTAACAGATAACATGTTTTGGTGTCGTAAGTTTTACGATTTTCACTCGTGCCAGCGATTAGGCCACTCAGTCGCATGGCTAGGGCTACATGACATCGCAGTATACACGTTTCCTCGCGTGCTAGCCAAAGGGTGCCACTTTCATATACCCCACGCCCCACCCTAGCGCGTTATGTCTCAGCGGCTATGTAAAGCACGCGTGATCCGAACAGGGGTCTAGCACCGTGCTCGGATACAAGGATCGATGTTTTTATCCCCGAAAGAACATTGCCATGGCTCTTGGCCCAGGCTCATCCAACCGGATTTTTCTGTGCTTGCGGTGCTCCGATTCTCCTTCATGTCGATTGGCATAGCCGAGTCCCGTCTACAACGGGTGAACTTTTGTCCCCACCACACGGCCCACCTTGCAGGTACAAGGAACGAGAAGGCAGCCGATGTTGACGGTTCGTGATTCGTCCAACCCTTGTGCTGAGAACATACCAGGTTATTACTCGGTCCGATGGTATCAACAAATGGAACGAACCGCATGGGCCCGCAGATCATTCCAGCATTGTCCTCGGAGTCCTCGTCTATCCACGACAGGCACTTGTAGCAGGATTGGCGTCAGTGTACTCAGGATCAAGGTATATAAACCCCTCAACTCATCTCGAATGCCTCAAGCACTCCAGCACACGAGTTCTTACAACCGCTTCGCTCTTCTCTTCTTACTACAATGCATTTCTTCGCGATTGCCTCCGTCCTCTTGACCGCTGCTGTCGGCGTGTTCGCCAGTCCAGTCGTCGAACGACAGACCCCCCAGTCTGCTGCTGTTATCCTGACCGGCCTCACCAACACCGTTACGCCTCTTGCCAACCAACTGCGTGAGTAGCGCACACGCTCTCATTTTTATATGCTTTCTGACGATGGTGCAGTCTATGCCACCCCTCAGAACGCGACACAGGAAACCCTGACGCCCATCATTGGCGATATTAGCACGGCTGTGACTGGTGCTGTCAGCAACTTGAACCTGCTTGTTGGGCAGCCTACCGAGGTGATCTTGGCCTCTGTCGATGGTACCACTGTTCTGGTGGCATCTGACATTGCCGCTCTTCTTGCTGTCGTTGTCAACGTGCGTCTCCGATAAAATAAATGTAGCCGCTCAAGGACTCATTTGACTGCCATGCATTGAATAGCTCATCTTCACGGCCATTAGCGCAGTCCTCCTCGTAGTCGACGTCGCAATCTACTCTATCATCTACGCTTTGCTAGCTGCACTCGGGCAAGTATTACTCAGTATTATGGTACGAAAAACTCTGACAGTCTTGTGGTCCACCAGGGAAGTCGTCTTCACCTTGTTGTCCATCGTGCTCTCCTTGGTTGTTGGACTCCTCACCCCTCTTCTCATCCTGCTCGCGCCTGTTCTCTCCATCATCAGCAGCTTGGGTCTCACCACCCTCCTCAGCGAACTTCTCGGCGGCTTGCTGTAAATCCAGCCGCCTCTCACCACTCTGTCCGCATTCTTGTTCTCGTGCACGTTGAGTCGGGTATAGTGGATCAACAGTGGAAATCTTCTGTAAAAAAATATGATTTGCCGTTCTTGAATTCTTTTGTTACAGATTGGGTTTTGGTCGTTAGATAGCGTTTTTTGTCTCGTGCGATCAGAATAAATTAGTGTTCTGAGTTCGAACTGGCGAGGGCCAATATTGTGTCCCGGATTCTAACCTTTATTGAGAGTCTTCGCGCCCCATCGTAGTCTTTCTTTTTATTTGACCTGAGCGAAGCTGCCGGAAGCGTGATAGGCATCACAAAGGCCTCTCGAGTGAAGCGTGGTAAATGAGGCTGCGAGGCTACACTGGGCCAGCTGTCAGAAATCGAACTGTTGCTACTTTGATGGAAATGGCAACAATTGGCGACCTTGCAGCAATTGCAAACCATCTGCGAACCGTTGAAATGCATGATTCCAGTCATGCACCGTGCCAGCTGCATGGTATTCGACTCAGGGGTCGTTTGCATGACGCGGCGTGCAACGTTTGACTGGGAACGCTAGCTTTGCAACGAGAGGGACATGAGAGATGATAAGGCTGAGCTACTTGTGCGTGATACAAGCAACAGAAACCAGGCTCTTGCTCTGTTGGAATGAGAAATTAAAAAATCGGCTTCATATGACTCGGAGGTTCGCGGGAAGTGCGCACGGCATACGTCATAACAAGCTCGACGTACACGTATTTGTCAATAAAACATAGGTTGGGCCGCCGACGCCTTAAAGGATAAATTGTTAGCATACATACCAGCCCAGGATGACCCCCCGCACCCAGCGAGACTCAGCTGTTTTCGCTGTAGATTATAAATGATATATAGGTGCCTCTGATCTAAATACTTAAGTGGAATACATGAATAATGTCGTGGTAAAATCCAAGCCGGATACTAACTACATAGCAGAGACATGGTCCGAGGTAGTTGGTATTGGGAAGTCCTCCACAGATCCTGTGAGAGATTCAAACAGATAAATCACGCCAAAAATCAGGAAGAGCGTAGCTCCTCCAAGTGTGACTGTGTGAAAATGTGTGAAAAGAACAGCGGAATATAGTAGTCGAATACGAACCATGTTTGACGGATACCTTGGTTGAGACATACCGACCAGCCATGACAGCAAGACTCGTGCAGGCCGTGTGACCAATGACCGTTCCTAATGCCACGAGATAGACATTCTTTGGAAAGAAGTAAGAACCGTGTGAGTCTACTTGTCTCAAGTGCCTGGGGTACACCCACGTGCGTTGCGCCCAGCGCAATGGTTGCAATCTGACTCCTATCGCCCCACTCTCCCAGGAACGTGAGGAGAAATGACTGGACGAAGACGGGCCCCAAGATGAAATTGCAAAAGTTGCGAGCCCCATCAGTAATGTTGGATTTTGTCGCCTTTCGAGGGTTCGGTGAGGCACGCGCTTCGCCTTCTTCGAGACGCTCCAAGGGAATGGAGTGGCCATTCGATCCCGCAGTTCCCATTTCTGCAGCGTCGGTCTCGATCTCCTCTGCTGCTTCTCGCATTTCCTCCTGCATCTTGTCACTCCCACCCTGCATCTCTCGCGCTTCCATCATCATTTTGGATCCAAACACCAAGAAAAGGACACCCGCGGCGAAGTGAATCCATTTCTTGGGGACGAGTTTGGGGAGAAGGTGACCCATTTCGGCAGAGAGCAAGGACATCAACAACAGGGAGCTGAAAGCGCCCGCAAACACCACGAGGCGAGGATGACGCATTGCCAGAATAGCCGCAATGAGAAATGTCTTGTCGCCTATTTCTGAGAAGATGATCATGGCGAATGAGCGTAGGAGTGTGTTGGATAGTGAGTTGGTGCCATCGTCAATCGTGGACATTGTGTCCTGGGTGCAAACCTCGTCGGAAAAGCGTAGCCAAAAAAATACGCACAGACAGACCTGTTATGAACTGCTTCAAGGCGGTTGGGCGTTGCTGGCCGATGCCGAAATTGCAGCGCTTCGTGAACGTCCAGAAGCAAATGACCCGCGGTCCGACGCATGTATGACTTGCACACGTGACACGTAGTACAGTAATGGACTTTGTACAAGTTTGTCTTAGAGGCTTATCCAACGACCACTTGCTTGACAAGGTTCAGTACACGCATAGGCCACCAGACCAGTCCCCATATTCCTCCACAGTCCCTAACAAACTCCTTCCCTCCCCGTTCGCCATGTCAAGTACCAATCTGTGAAGAGGAAGCCGGATGGGGGATCTTCCAATCGGGAAGCTTTCTCATACGCAACACAAGCTTTCTTGGGATCGCCATCCATATGAACCCCTGATTGGAAACCCATGCGCCATTTGGATCTTAGAAGTTCAGGATCGGTGTATGCAGGATGTGGAGGGGTTACGTTTCTATTTTGCGTCGTGATATCTGTGAGGAATGGCCCAGGTTCGAGGATGGTAATCTATCTGCATTCAGCTTTTGTTTATGGACAGGTATAAGCATGAAGTCAGTCAGTCCCACCTTGATGTTCCAGGCAGGATCCAACTCCTTTGCAAGTGCTTCGGTTAATGTCTCGAGAGCAAATTTCCTGATCAAGTTTGAGCCTAGAAGGTAGGCCGATGAAAGAAGGGGCTTACGAGGCACTGTAATCTTCGTAAAACGGGAGACTCGAGATACCCAATCCAGATGACACTTGAAGGAGCCTGCCACCTCGAGGCTGATTAATATCTCTGAAGAATCGCACTGCCTGCCGGCTGACTTGCGCAGCACCCCAAAAGTTGATTTCAAACATGT
The DNA here is from genome assembly GCA_038092675.1 of Boletus rufocinnamomeus. NCBI lineage: Eukaryota > Fungi > Basidiomycota > Agaricomycetes > Boletales > Boletaceae > Boletus > Boletus rufocinnamomeus. Next base: position 6,193 of record JBBPQV010000862.1, on the reverse strand, counting down.
CTCGCGCATGCTCATCATTGATGGACTCTAGCTCCCCATTGATCATCTTCCCTGCGTTGTTGAAGACGACGTCGACATGATCAAATGCTTCTTGAGCTTTGGCAAACGTTGCGGAGATTTCGGCGTGCTGAGTGACGTCCAATTTGACGACGACAAGACGGCTGGGAGGATATTGGCCAATGAGATCATATAGCACCTCGGGCTTGCGGAGAGTGGCGACGACTCTATCCCCTCGTTTCAAGAGATATTCGATCAAGAGGCGACCGAAGCCAGATGAAGCACCTGTGACTGAAGGCGAGTCAACTTTGGGTGGTATCAGTGTAGAGGTGAACTTACTGAACCAGACTCTGGATTCTGCCATGAAGTAGATACTAGGGTGGGTGAAAGCGCTGGTCTATGCGTCCCCGATGACCGCGCTTTTATTAGTTCAATGGTGACTTACTTCAGCGTTGAAGCTCGGTCAGAAGTCTTCTCTCAATCACTGCTATCAGTCCTGCCAAGCTGTCGGACTCGTCCACAAAGACGGTGTATGACGTTAACATTTGACGACTCCCCCACTGGCTGGAACCCCAGCGCTAAGGGCTGTGATTGGAGGACCGCTAGCAAGAAAGGAAAGGGTGAAAAAATATCGACTATATGTGGAACCAGTACCTGAACTAGCCCAATGTAGTGACAGAAAAGCTAGAGGCTTGTCAGGCAAGTCCCACTGATGCTTGTTCGGTCATCTTGGGGGCCGACCTTCGGGTTTTCAAAGTGCTCCAGATAAGTGCACAGACGAATACCGATGTGATCAGGAAATCACTATCTGTGTTTTCATCGAGGCCACAGCGGGCTCGAAGGCAGTCGCTGAGCGCTGAGGCTGGATGGCGAAGATGATGAGTAGTAGCCTTTTGTCCCACAACGTACAGTCTTATACAGTCGTTCTTGCCACCTAGTGTCTATCTGATCCCCAAAACTCTGCACACACGTAGAAGGTTCTGGAACACGCATTTAGGGTATATTCAGTGGCCCTATACAGGCTAAGCTATGGTACTTCCTGGGTGCTAATTCAGGACTCCTGGGATGATGGATTACGAACGCATTTCAGCTTGACGAAAGCCAGACATCCGAGCTTCAAAGTTCAAGAAGCACTACATAGATTCGACAGGCGTACCAAATTTGGTGTAAGGCATCGGCAAGACCTCGAACACTCATTGCAAGTATTGAATGGAAAAAAATATCGAGTACATAGATCGAGTGCTGCGACACGGTCACATCGGAGATTGTCAAGCGGGTCAATGAATGCAGCACGGTGGTCGTGGGTGTGAAGGGTATCCACATAACGCGGCAGGGGAGCATTGGTTACTTAATTGGCCAGTTGTTCGGGTGTGTCTGATGTCAGTATGTAATAGTGAAACAGCGGAGAGAGACACTTACAGTGACGTACAATCCGGCATGGTGAATTTGAACACTCTCCGGAAGCCATGCAGTTCGTCATGATAACGTCGTCTGTGACACCTTGGCCTCCACCATGCCGGGGTTCACTTCACCTAGTCGCCCGAGAAGCCATCGTATAGCTGCGTTGCGTGCCCGGATTTGAGTGTACATGATGTGGATAAGTCAAAAATGTTTGCTCCTCGTGCCTCACCGCGGGCTTAGCGAAGCTCTTCGATCTTGCGATTCGAGAACGACGAACGATATCTCACATTGATGCAGACGTACAACTCGGAGATTCGTCGATCATGCATTATGATGATGGTGGTGTCGAAATCCACAGCCGGGACACGACCAAGTCAAACCAACCACATCCAGGAGCTGGATTGTCAGCGGATGCACAGGAAACTTGTAGGAATCTCAACCATGCCAAGCACCCATGGGTCCCGGTCAGCGCCAGTGATGCGAGTGAGCATACAGAATTACTGGTGGATTGTATTTGCTTAAATGGACTTTGTGTACCTCTAAATCCGGAGTATATGGGCCGGCCAGTGTTGCTGTGAAAATCAGGGAGGATCAAAAGATTGAAGTAAGAAAACCCAAATATCTGCCATATACATAAAAATCACCCAAGCATGTGGACGAATGGGCTTGTGCAGCGCTCGTGTGGAAAGGAGTTTGCGAGGGCAGGAGATGGCAGTCGACGATCGAGAAATGAGGCATAGGTTCGGACACTGAATTGCGGTGATCGGTCAGACCTATTTAAAACCCCTCACCACCTTGCTTGGCAAGGTTCACAAGTTACAAGTACAGGTCGTCAGACCAGTCCTTATATTTCTCCGCGGTCTCTAACAAACTTCTTCCCTTCCCATTCGCCATGTCAAGTACCAACCTGTGGAGAGGAAGCCGGATTGGGGGATCTTCCAATCGGGACGCTTTCTCAAACGCAACACAAGCTTTCTTGGGATCGCCATCCATGTGAATGCCTGATCGGAAGTCTACGCGCCATTTGGATCCTGGTAGTTCGGGATCTGTGTACGCAGGATGGGGAGGGGCTACGTTACTATTTTTTGTCGTGATATCTGTGAGGAATGGCCCAGGTTCGAGGATGGTAATCTATCTGAATTCAGCTTCTGTTTATGGAGAGGTGTAGTATAAGCATGAAGTCGGTCAGTCTTACTTTGATGTTCCAGGCAGGGTCCAACTCCTTTGCAAGTGCTTCGGTTAATGCCTCGAGAGCAAATTTCCTGATCAAGTTTGAGCTCGGAGGTGTGACCCGATGCTTGAACGCGCTTACGTGGCACTGTAATGTCCGCAACACGGGAGGCTCGAGTCGATACCCAATCCAGATGACACTTGGAGGAGCCTGCCACCTCGAGGCTGATTAACATCTCTGAAGAATCGCACTGCCTCCCGGCTGACTTGCGCAGCGCCCCAGAAGTTGACTTCAAACATGTCTCGCGCATGCTCATCATTGATGGACTCTAGCTCCCCATTGATCATCTTCCCTGCGTTGTTGAAGACGATGTCAACACGACCAAACGCTTCCTCAGCTTTGGCAAATGCTGCCGATATTTCGGCATGGTGAGTGACGTCCAATTTGATGACGACGAGACACGCGGAAGGGTATTGGCCAATGAGATCAGAGAGCACCTCGGGCTTGCGGAGAGTGGCGACGACTCTATCCCCTTGTTTCAAGAGATACTCAGTCATGAGGCGGCCGAAGCCAGTTGAAGCACCTGTGACTGAACGCGGGTTTGACTCGTGGTATCAGTGTAGGAGTGAACTTACTGAACCAGACTCTGGATTCTGTCATGAAGTAGTGGAGTAGGTGAAAGCGCTGGTCTATGCGTCCCCGATGACCGCGCTTTTATCAATTCAATGGTGACTTACTTCAGCACCGAAGCCCGGTCAGAAGTCTCACCCTAATCACTGCTGTCAGTCATGGCAACCCGTCGGACCCATCCACAAAGACAAAGTATGACGTTAACGCTTGACGACCCTCCCACTGGCCGAACTTTAGCATTGAGAATTGTGATTGGAGGACCGCTAGCAAGAAAGGAAAGTCAGGCTGAAAACATATTGATTATACCCGGAACCAGTGCCTGAACTGGCCCACCGAACGTAATAACAGAAAAGCTGGGGGCTTGTCAAGCAAGGCCCATTGCTGTTTGTTCAATCATCCTGCGGCCGACCTTCGGGTCTTCAAAGTGCTCTAGACGCAGTACTGCACAGATGAATACCAATGTGATCGGGAACTCACCGTATGTACTTTTATAGAGGCCACAGTGGGCTCGAGGGGCAGTCACCAAGGCTTCGGATGGATGATGAGTAGTAGCCTTTTGTCCCATAGTGTACAGTCTTATACAGTCGTTCTTGCCACCAAGTGGGAAATTGGGAAAAAAATAGGATTATTTTGGACACATTTTTGGCCCGGTACACGGAACACCAGTCTGCCAGTGAGCCCCGGAACTATGCCCACAGAGGGTTCTGGAACACACATTTAGGGTATATTCAGGGTCCTAGACAGGCCAAGCAAGCCACCATAGTGCCAATTCAAGACTCCTGGGATGATGGATTACGAACGCGTTTCAGCTCGATGAAAGCGGGACAACCGTACGTGCCTTAAAGTTCAAGAAGCACTAGATTCGACAGGTGGCATACCAAATTTATATGGCATCAGCAAGACCTCGAACACTCATTTCAACACGATAACAAAATTGTGTTGCGCGATGTACACACTTAGTCCGTTGAAAAATACACCCGCCATCCTGACGATGTGTCCTGAGTATCATTGTGTGTGGAGCGACATGCATGTTCTTGCCCACACCAGGCACCAGCTCGGATAGCTTTGGGTGGTGCGGAGGTCCATGTTAGGTCCAATCTCGCATAGCAGATGAGGGAACTGGAGAGACTGGAAGATGTATGGGTACTATGACCTTCGGTTTTCCGGCTTTCCATAAACGTCGTCGAAAATGCGTAATAAAATGCGTAGAGACAGACCGATGGCTGGGCATTGCTGGCCGTAAGAGGTTGCAACGCTTCGTCATTGTCAGTCAACGTCTAGAAGCACATGACCCGCGGTCTGACGCGGAAATAACAATATATAATAGTAGTACAGTACTCGACTTTGTACAAGTTTGTCTTCGAGGCTTATCCGACACCACCTTGAGGCTTGATAAAGTTCCTGAGTTACACGTACAGGTCATCAGACCAGTCCTTATATTTCTCCGCGGTCTCTAACAAACTCCTTCCCTTCTCATTTGCCCTGCCAAGCACCAATCTGTGGAGAGGAAGCCGGATTGGGGGATCTTCCAATCGGGAAGCTTTCTCAAACGCAATGCAGGCTTTCTGGGGGTCGCCGTCAAAGAGACCACCTGATTGGAGAAGCGCGCGCGCTTTAGATCCAGGCAGTTCAGGATCTGTGTACGCAGAATGGGGAGGGGCTACATTGCCATTTGTCGCGACAATCTCTGTGCGGAATGGTCCGGGTTCGAGGAGGGTAACCTATTTGCATTCAGCTTCTGTTTATGGAGAGATAAGCATGAAGGGAGTCAGTCTTACCTTGATGTTCCAAGCAGGGTCCAACTCATCTGCAAGTGCTTCGGTCAATGCCTCGAGAGCGAATTTCCTGATCAAGTTTGAGCCTAGGAGGTAGGCCGATGAAAGAAGCAGCCTACGATGCACTGTAATGTCCGTAAAACGGGAGACTCGAGATACCCAATCCAGACGACACTTGAAGGAGCCTGCCACCTCGAGGCTGATTAACATCTCTGAAGAATCGCACTGCCTCCCGGCTGACTTGCGCAGCACCCCAAAAGTTGATTTCAAACATGTCTCGCGCATGCTCATCATTGACGGACTCTAGCTCCCCGTTGATCATCTTCCCTGCGTTGTTGAAGACGACGTCGATACGGCCAAATGTTTCCTGCGCTTTGGCAAACGCCGCCGAGATTTCGGCGTGTTGAGTGACGTCCAATTTGGCGACGACGAGACGGCTGGGCGGGTATTGACCAACGAGATCAGATAGCGCCTCGGGCTTGCGGAGAGTGGCGACGACTCTATTTCCTTGTTTCAAGAGATACTCGGTCATGAGGCGACCGAAGCCAGATGAAGCACCTGTGACTGAAGGCGAGTCTACTTTAGGTGGTATCAGCGCAGAGGTGAACTTACTGAACCAGACTCTGGATTCTGCCATGAAGTAGATTGAGTGAGTGGAAGCGCCGGTCTATGCGTCCCCGATGACCGGGCGCATTTTATCAGCTCAAAGGTGACTTACTTCAGCATGCTAAAGGTGCGCCGAGCTCAGTCAGCAGACTTATCTAAATCACTGATTGCTCACCTATCAGTCATGGCAACCCGACGGACTCAATCCACAAAGACAGTGTATGACGTTAACGCTTGACGACTCTCTCACTGGCCGGAACATTGAGAGCTGTGATTGGAGAATGGCTAGCAAGAAAGGAGATTAATGGTGAAAAACATATGGACTATACTCGAAACCAGTACAATTCCTGAACTAACGCAATGCACTAGTAACTGAAAAGCCGGAGGCTTGTCTTACTAAGTACAGTCTCAAATGCCGGACGAGCCGGAAGTAGGGACGGTGGATATTGACGGTGACGGGCCAGGCAAGCCACCATGGTACTGCATTGGTGCCAATTCAGGACTTCTGGGATGATGGTAGACAGGCCACGTAAGTCATGGTACTGCCATGGTGCCAATTCAAGACTCTTGGAATGATGGATTACAAATACATTTCAGCTTGATTAGTGGTCCA
>JBBPQV010000861.1:0-14577 GCA_038092675.1 Boletus rufocinnamomeus | reverse complement strand
CCCACCATCGCAATTCCTGCACAATCTACTTACAACGGCAATCGGAGAATCGTCTCAAAGCTCACCAGACATCGGGATCCAAGCGAAATTCACTTCACTGCCTTCTGCCTGATTCAAAGCGAGCCAGGCATTTACACATGCTCGCAACCGCTGATCAGGTATGTCATGCAAAAGTGCAGTGGCAAGTTTATGTTCCTGACATCTATTTCAGCCAACTCCTGTCAGTGAAGCACACTTTTCTGCTGCAGAGAAAAGTCCAGATGTCCTACCCGGACCTATGGATGTGAGTGTTGCCCACTCCCATGTAGTGGTGCTTTAACATCCCCACCCATAGTCTACCTCGGCTGACGTGGTGACTACACTGGATCAATCGTCCGAGCTGCTGTATTCGGTTTCAGCGCAGGATGTTACAATGAATATAACAGTGAGTTGGACTCAGGCGTGTACACACCACAAGTTCTAACCAGCTTTCTAATGTGTCTGAACAGCACCCATCTCGAACACGCCGTCTCCCACTCCGTTATCGTGACGAGCTCCCAGAAGCTCCACCCCCCATCAGCGCTAGCTCATCCACAGCTGACGGACCATCACTCATCCATTGTGTCGTTCTTCATGTCTTCGACTTGATCTGAACGGGCTTCAACACCTTCGGAATTGCCCGAGACTACTGCCATCGCCCTACCTATGATCCCGACTCTTTTGTATCCGTCCATGACCTGTCGGACCTTCCACGTTGTCCTGATGTCAACGCGAACTCTGGCAACCCTATCACGTCTTCTAGTATGCATTCGCCGCTGTGGCCTTGGCCAAATATGTCCATTTGGCGTCTCATGTCATGGAAGCTGTCGGGAAGCAGTCAGAAGTCAAACGGTGAGGTGACGCGTCTCGTTCGCGAGGTGATACAAGCCCCGGATTTCAAGATTAGCGAGTTGGTCGACTTCAACCACTCCATACTGAAATCTAGGCAACTGGACGACATTAACCCAGCAAACAAAACATTGGCAATCTTCGATGGCGATGGCTGGAAAGAAGCCACAGTAGAAATTTCAATCCCAACTCGGGAGAGACAAGGGGGTGGACAGGCGTTTCCTATTCCCGGTTTGATCTACCGACCTTTGATGCCTGTTATCAAGTCAGCGTTTTCAGAACCACTGTCAAAGTTCTTTCATCTCACGCCCTTCAAACGTATCTGGAAGTCTCCCTCAGGTCACGAGCAGCGTCTATATGATGAGCTCTACACATCGGATGCCTGGAACAAGGCACATGACGAGATACAAAAGCAGAGGCGAACCGACAACTGCCAGCTAGAACGAGTTATTGCGGGACTCATGTTTTGGTCTGACTCGACGCAGCTTGCTCAGTTTGGGCACACCAGCGCTTGGCCAATATATCTTTTTTTCGGAAATTTATCTAAGTATATCCGAGCGTCCCCCCTGGTTTCTGGCGCATGCCACCCGATCACATTCATCCCTCGTGTAAGCGGCATGTTTCGCTCTGATGCATCTAACTCACATACGTTGAAATCAGATGCCACAGTCTCTTACCAACATCATCACAAGTCTGAGCCGGAAAAAAAATAATGCTGACCTACTTGCGCATTGTAAACGAGAGCTATTCCATGCAGTCTGGAGAATACTGTTGGACGAGGAATTTCTGGAAGCATACAAGAATGGAACTGTCGTTAAGTGCTATGACAGCAAGTACCGGCGTGTATACCCAAGGGTCTTAACATATTCTGCCGACTATCCTGAGAAGTGAGCTTCGATATATTTTCTCTTATACTCCATTGACCCTGAAATAGGATCCTTCTCGCAACCATCCGAGACAAAGGTGTTTGCCCATGTCCAAGATGCACGGTCCCAAAGTCGAAGTTTGGAAGCCTTGGTCTTGTAAACGATATGAAGGCCAGGTTGTCACAACTACGGACATATCTTCGAAACAAAATCGCCTCTGCCAGGGAGGCAATTTACAATCTCGGCATCCCAGTCAAAGGGGTTGCAGTTGAGCGGCTGCTGAAGGAATACTCACTCGTACCGACACTGGTAAGCATAAATTTGCTATCCCAAGGCGAAGTGACTTAATGTATGTACAATATAAATGAAAAGAACGCGTTCATGGAGCAGCTATCGCCATCGGGCTTCGAACTATTCCCAATTATTGTTGTTGACTTCATGCACGAGTTCGAACTCGGTGTGGTGAAAAACATCTTGAAGCATTTATTACGGATTCTACATTGTGTAGATCCGTCTCAAGTCGCATTATTGAATGAGCGGTGTGTAAAGTACACATCCTGTTCGGAGAAATTTACAGACTGCGGATCGTAGGTACTCCGTGATACCCGCTTTCGGGACTGATGCCATTCGTTGCTTTCCGGACAATGTTGCTGATATGGGGCGGCGTGCCGCTAGGGACTTCGAAGATATGCTTCAGGTGAGTGCTGCCATTCCGAGCTGAGAAACATGCTTAGATTGGCAGTGTGCGATTCCCGTATTTGATGGTCTATTCCCAGAGAAGCACAATGGCGCAATCAGAGTTCTCTTATTTCGCCTGGCCGAATGGCTTTCTCTGGCAAAACTAAGACTCCATTCCGACGACTCCCTCGAGCTCCTTGACCAGTCACTGAAGAACTTAAGTGGGCAACTTCGACACTTCGTTAACGTCGTTTGCACAGCCTTCGAGACCAAGGAACTACCTAGTGAGGTAACGGCACGACAGCGACAACAGCAAGCACAAGCAGAAAGGGACTCTGCAACAAATATTCCATCGCCAAGTTCCCCCCGCATCAAGTGATTCAATATGCTAACCTACAAATTCCATGCCCTGGGAGACTACGTCAATACCATCAAAACATTTGGCACCACTGATTCATACACAACACAAATTGTAAGGAAGCGCATACAAGCCACGTGTTCATGATTTGACCTTGGTACTTACAGGGAGAGCTTTCTCACCGTCTCATCAAGAAGTTTTATGGGTTAACGAACAAACGTGACATTAACAATCAACTTGCTAGACAGGAGCGCCGTTTCACCCATGTTCGGCGCCAGCAACAGGCCAGCGACCTTTCAGAACTGGACAAATACGAGGCTTCAGAAATGGACAGTATCCCCGAACTACACCATGTCCTTACTCACTTGCCAAACAATCTCATCAATCTCAGGAAGCTTCTTCGTGATCTCCGTGTGCAGGGTGATCCAGCAATTAAGGTAAACCATACACATTTGGATTCGGTTCATGTTTAAGCCTACATTTTCCTTCAAGGACAATTTTATCCCCCAGCTGAAGGATCATATCCTATCACGTCTATATCAGTATGACTACGATGGGGGTGAATGCCAGTTCACTGCGACGCAGCATAGTCAGCTTCATTTCCTCGAAGATCTCAATCGTGCCATTGAATCAAGGTCGTTTCGCGTAAACTATACCTCATATGATATCCGTCGCAAACAGGACTACATGCGCCCTGGGCCTGATTGTGCTATCATGACCCTCTCATGTGAAGACAGCCCAGATTCCCATCCATTCTGGTATGCACAAATCCTGCGTGCATTCATCATTCCATTCGTCCACACTGCACCAGATGCTCGCAATCGTTCTCCACAGACCATGGAGGTCTTGTGGGTTCGTTGGTTAGGTATTGTGCCAGGTTACATATGGGGGTTCAAGGTAGCACGCCTACCGAAAGTCGGGTTTGTTCCTGAACAGGACAGCGAGGCTTTCGGGTTTTTGGATCCATCTCTTGTTATTCGACGATGTCATCTCATCCCGGCATTCTCAGAAGGTCGAACTGATGCATTGCTGCGACCTGGAAAATCAATTGCAAGAAAGCCTGGGGACGTCGACGACTGGAGCGAGTTCTATGTTAATATGTCCGTCTTTAGCTTAAATTGTTGTGCTTACCCTTGGACTAACATGAGCAGCTTCGCAGACAGGGACATGTTTACCCGTTTTGCAGGAATCGGTGTTGGCCACATGGCTCAATATCACGGAAGCAACATAAAGACTTCCAATGACAAGGATAGTGACGACCCAAACGCGCACCTGGATGCCATCGATAATTGCGCTGACGATGTATCCATTACATCCATTGCTGAGGTGGAGCAGAGGGACTTGGATGTGGGTGAAGAGGGTGGCCAGGACGAGGAAGAGGAAGAGGACAGCAGTGAGGAAGAGGAAGGGAACGGCGAAGAGGAGGAAGACAAAGACAAATGCGACGATGAAAGTGAGGATTCCGATGAAGGGTACTCAAATTGAGTTTTAACGGTGTGGATATGTCAACGGGGCCAGCACGGCAGTCGAGGAGCAAGAGGACGTCCTAACGTGTATGCTCTCACCCGTTCAAAACTGGTACCATCTCACCCTCTTCTCAAAGATGCTTCGATTGAAGGACCCCGCTCGCTCCTACCTCCCTGCCACTACTACGACACCACGGGACTCGCCGAGGTGCATCACCCTCGACGATACAGCCCCGTTCTCGCTGACGGGGAATACCGCACATGGGATGATCCGATTGGCGCTGCCGTGTTCCTTCCAGGGCCACCTATCAGTCTCCACGTGCCACGGCAGCATCTCGCTCAGCGACACACTCGTTCAGGATGTGACACTGGTACAGTTGAGTCAACTCGGCACCGCGCGGCAGTACTTTGTCAGCGATTTCCATGCGCTGGGCAAGGATACTTGGGACGGCAATCGAGTCGAGGTCAAGGCGCCGCATGGTTCAATTCCCATTACCGAGCGAGCGCGGAACCTCCGTTTCAGCGATGGCAGCCTCCTTTGCGATGGTACCTCTGATCAACCAACCAGTCGCTCTCTCAGAAGTTGCTACATCGTCCATATCGGGTTCGACGATGTCTGTGGCTGGTTTGCGGAGGTGCATTCGAGATCGCCCGCTCGAAAGTCTTTCACATCCCAGAAGGCCGTCTTTCAGCCGTCATGATATACAACCTCATCAAAGAAGACATTGATGCCCGTGTCATCTGCAGCGGTGACGGATCCCTCACAGGAGCCAACGTCTTCCACGCCGAGTGGCCATCCATCTTAGACTCCCTCCACGCCCGGCAAGATCACCCCAGAACAACTCGCCAAACATGGTCACCTCTGCATTGTCGGGCTCTTCGGCATTCCACCCATCTATTCTAGTTAACTCCCTCCCTCCCCCGGGCACTTGCATTCCCCCCCTCGCTCGCTTCTTCGCACCGATTCTCCGCTCAGCTTATGGTTTGTCCCGCCGCATTCCCCTATCTGGGCTCCCCTTCAACTTCACATACAATGGGCTCTTCGGCACTTGATCTGCTGCCACGAGCTGGTTCATCCTACGTATCACCCAGAACGCCACTCAGATCTTCCATATCGATCGGCGGAAACCCAGTGACCTCGAGCCTTCGTACATCGTCGACGCTGTACATCAACCCACCGAGCGACTCGCTGCTATCCCTGGAGGCGACCCATTGAGCAAAGAGGTACAAGCCAATTCCTCGCTCATGTTCCGCATGCATGTACGCGCGACGCTAGCGACACGACGTGTGCTGGAGCAGTACCATCTGAATCGGGAGGCTCATACATCGCTCCGAACTGTCACCACTGCCGTCAAAATTTGGTACGACCCTGATCCTACGTTGACCATCATCGAGGAGGATTCCGTATTCATGGAGTCATTCTTCGCGATTCCGAATGAAGAGATCCGAGTCGAGTTGAAGCTGCATCTCTAGTCCCCTTGGCTCCTCCGGTTGGTGTGCGACCGTGCGCGGATGATAGACAGTAGGTTGACGATGGCGTACATCGCTGGTCGGATTTCGGATAGCTTCAAGACAGACTTATTTGACATGTAGAGGGAAGACAACTCCGAGAAGCTTGTCATCCGGTGTCATGTTCTTGGTGGGGCAGACAAAGACGAAGACAGAATAAGGGCCATCGAAGAAGATGTATTCCTTCACCAGCTGGAGAACACAATGCTCAACTCCGTCAGTCTTCGTGGAGTACCTGGCAATACTATTCTCCTAGAACAGTCATCTTGAAGATGATACTTATTGTATACTTGCTACCTACAGTACTATCTACAGTCGGCAGGTACATATACTACATACTCAATTAATCAGACGATACCCACTGGCACGTGGGACCCCGATGGCGGAAGGACAGTGGCAGGCTGGGCAGGGGCCGTCAAGTTGGAAGAAGGACAGGACTCGGATTCTTCGGAGACCGTACAGGACTTGATGCCGAGCTTCTGGGGAGTTGTTGAACAGGAATGGAGAAAGAGGCTTTGGTGATTTGTCGTAGTAGATGGGAGAGTGCGTCCACTTAATTGTTGGGTCAGCGAAATGGAAAGACATGGCCATTGACACATGGAGCAGAAAGAGGCAACATGCAATAGCGAGGGCAAGCAGGTATGAAATAGGCTATAACTCAGACGCGGCGAGGATGGCAAATTTTCACCCGTATGAGAGTGACATGGCTGATGGTCATATCCGGGGAACATTTGCAACTGGTTCTACTCAGTAACCCATGTAACCTAAATCGCCATCGTATGGGCATGTGTGTAGTCTGTGAGCATGCTGTACGAGCTATGTCGATATCATCTAATGATCGTTTCTTTTGTCCCACTGTTATTCTTATTGGTAGCACAGGTAGAATATGATAGCTCTCCGAAATGGGTTGGTAAGAATGTGCGCCAAAACAAAACTATGGCAGGTTGGATGTAAACTTCCCCTTAATGATGATTGTGATATGGTCTGCTATACCAAGATCAACTGGTACCAGTCACTATCTATTTGGTATTGTTTTGAGACTACCCCCCAGCCATGCAACGCTATCATAGTCCTCGTGATGTTGTAATCCTCTTTACTGCGTATGCTTACTATTGTTGATATCGCTAATTATACACAACTCTGTTTCTACTTTCTCGAGACATCCTCTGATCGACGGATCGAGTTGTCGCTGACCAACTCGGGCTTCGACTTGAAGTTGGTCGTCGCGGTGCGGTTACATCTAACGGCCGAGCTGAGGCGATACTCTCTGAACTCTCGCCAGAGATGCAGTTGCGGAGTGCGAGATCCATAGAAGACGTGCTCGTACCGTGCGGTCCATCGCTATGGCTGGCGACACCGACCTCAGCATGAGGCCATACAATTGTTGGTATAGTAATGGTCTACCACCGTGTTTTGCTGATCAGACCAAGATCGTTTGGTGGCAGTGTTGACTTTAGAATTCTGCTTCGCTCCGACGTTTTGCGGCAATCAAGCAAGGAAGTGTCTCGTTTCACGCAGCCTGCGAAACGCTCGGAGTCACACAGCTGGAAATCGGTACGTCGTGCTGTGATTTTTTTCATTCCTTAAGAGATGACCGTCCCCTGGCAAACTACCTCCGAGTCACCTTTCAAGTTTCCCCTGGACCGCCCGCGCTCGGGTTGAAAAACCCACAGTAGCAGCCCACGCGCGACATCGGATGACGGTGAACCTCTAGGCAACCTCCCAACCGAGGTGAAAGCCAACCCAAAAACGCGACAGCCGTGCTTCCTTGGCGTGTCAGCCGAAACAGGTGAGGTCATCAATGACGGTGCGGGGACGGAGCACGTCGAGGGGCAGAGTCTGAGGCGACATGGGGTCGTGAATAACTCGGCTACCGTGAAGCGTATCGAGGAGAAGCGGGTGCGCAATACCTGGCGTCTGCGTCTTGTTCATGAGATGTCGCTCGTACAACTCGATTCTACGCCCGCACTTGGACAAGACACCACACGCAGTGTCTAATTAGGAACACGTTCGAGTCCCAGGCCACGGAAAACAAATAAGGATAAAAAAACAAAACCCGAACACTCGACGATCCTGAGCTTCAATACCCGCGATAGCCTGAAAATCTATACGTACTCGGGCATAGCCAGACCAGCCCCTGGCCCGCCGAAACGACGACGACTCAACCCACCTTCCCCAACAGCCCCATCGCCTCACACAAATGCGCCACATCCATCCTCGGCTCAAACACCAAACTAAATGGCTTCTGATGGGACACGATCCCAGGTACAAACGCCGTATCGTCAATCGGCCGCTTGGCGTCCTCAGCGAGCTTAAACCCCCAGAAGACGGTCGCCGAGGCGATATAGAGCGATCTGCGAAAAAGGGGACAGTGGACGATGAGTGAAGGGCCCGATAGGTATATTGGTAACCATCGCCGTCTAGTCCAATCGTCCGATGACCATGTATGCAGCATGGATCACGTCGACATGGAGACGGGACGAGACGCTCGAGAGATAGGCAAAGGCTTACCGCATGGCGAGGTTCGACCCGACGCATGTTCGACGTCCGAATCCAAACGAGTAGGCTTTGAGCTCATTGTTTATGTTCCCGTCAGGTCCTATCCACCGCTTTGGGAAAAACGATTCGGGGTCAGGGAAGACGTCGGGGTCGCGCGCAATGCACCTGTAAGGGGAATGTCCGTAGGTCCATCGATCATACGAGGGTATCATTCTAATTTCAACTTACCAGTGGTTTCCGAACACGGTGGCCCCCGCAGGAATGCAATAGCCGTTCTGCAAGTCTATGTTCAGCATCATGTGGTCACCAAATCAGAGAAAGGACATACCCAGAAGACGTCTTTGGAAGCACGGCGAGGTGCGCCTGTGATTAAAGGAGGTATATTTTACATTCGTATACACTAGCCGGCATGACGATAGGTACTGACCGAACGGATTGACAGGTCTCCACCGTATGGCCTCGAGGATGAAAGCATGGAGCTCGACGAGCGATGTCCATTCCGCAAATGTTGGCGCTACTCGGATTACATCATATATCACCAAGAAACAATGACCTTCAAAAGACTCACGCGCATCTCGCCCGACGACCGCATCCAGCTCAGCATGCACGATCGCTTGTGCCTCCGGAAAGCGCGCAGCGGCCATCATGATGGTGGAAATCGCCACCTGTGTCTGCACAACAAGGTAAGAAAGAGAATACCGTCATTAAGGAGCATGTGACACGTACGGTATCAAACGAAGCTCCGACGAGCGATCCCAAGAAGTATGCCGTCTCCGGTTCGCTAAAGTTCCCCTCCGTCACCTTGTGGGTAATGATTTCCTTGGCCACAGAGCTTGGCCCGCTCTCCGACACCTGCGCATTCGTGCGATCAATCTAGCGTCCTGGGAATAGGAGACCTCAACCAACGTTCCCCACTTACCATCTGCGATTTATACTGGGTCATGTTCCACATCAACATCTGATATTCTTCCTCCCCCCACTTCTTGAGCTGTCGCCCATACCATGGCACGTGCCGCAGGATCGGGATATGATCCACTCTATACGCACCGGGAATGAGGGCACCTTGGACAATTGGAACCATGCGTTTGAGGTGGAGGAGATAGGGGTCCTCTGTCAGCGAAACGGGCGTTGTTCTACCGTAGACGACGCGGAGGGTGACGGAGCCTGAGAAACTGGGAAAGCGTGGACGGTGAGTACCATGTGTCGTGCCCCCCCTTCCTCCGCGCAGATTCAACTCACCGTTTAACATGTAATTGATGTGACTCTGGATCGTCCAAGAGATCGACCACGATGTTTCTTGCAAATGCCATCTGGTCCGCATCGTACGCCAGTGTCGCTTTTGGCTGAAAATGGGAATATGCCGCTCTGTAGGGGGGAGATCAGCAAAAGAAAGAAAATACGAGGACGTGGTGACTCGCTTTCGAAACCGTCGCAGTCTGTCACCAGCACTCAACAGCATGAACCGCATCCCGCGACCGAGGATATCGCCGCCCGCTACGGAATGCGGTCGGTCTGCAAAGCACGCGCCTTGTTTCTCCATTAACAGTGTCGCCTCCTGAAGAAATTGGCGAAGGCAGGGGAAGAATCACACGTATTATTGTCAGAGAATCCCAGCCTGTGTACGACACTCGGACCCTTACATGGTGACGACCGATGATGACGAGGACGTCGCGGCCTTGTTTAAGGGAGATGACTGGACCGTATTCTTCGATCCATGATTGGATCAATTGTGGTGGGCTGACGCAGTCAGGTCAGAGGTGAGTCCATGTACATTATGCGGACAGGACGTACTAACGGGCGCGTGGTGAACCAGGTGGTCCAGGAGGGAGGAGGGCATGTTTTTGACGTTGTCGGCGACGGTCAATCAAATACACCGCGGCCATGGTCACGATGACCAGTAACAATGAAAGGATGGGCCCCTGCATCGTTTCAAACCAGTAGTGAATGCCATCGACCACGGCCTGGGGTTGGTGCTTAAAAGCAAATGGCACCTCGAGAATTGGATATCTGCATGACTACCACACACAAGTTGCCCACAATAAGATTAGAAATCATGAGGATCTCGTTCCTGCATCGTTACAAAGGCATGCTGCAGCGAAGCGTCAACTTACTGACACCCACGATTGTCGGTACTTTGCCCGATATTTCCGGTGCATTCGTCATGCGAAATTATCGCAAAGACATATTCAAGCACTTAGGTCGCATGAATCATCATAATGATGAACAATGCATGCTCAGTGGAGGTGGACGGCCAGCTCGTTTTCCCCTGTTGATGGGCCTGTTCGAATAGCAATTGGCGTTTCACCAGCCCGTCTGCGCGATCCTGTCAACCCGGCTTAAACGTATCGCCCAATGTTTCGGATCACATCTGATGGAACAAGTAATCAGTGTTGTTCTAGTGTTGAAGCCTCTAATTCTATCAAGATCGTTTCACCGAAGCGCACGAACGCAAATTTCTGATCGCCATTGACAGATAGTGCGACCCATGAAGTAGTGTTCAAGACAGCACCACGCGTGTCATGTTCGTTCGTAGAGGTGCACGACTCTCCGATCCTCGGGGTGACAGACTGAAAGTAAAGTTTTGCTTTAGCTACATACCGCCATGGACATCCGATGAACATGATGCCAGTATTACTATATCCCTACCCAAGTATAACTTTCAATCTATTTTCATTGTGAGCCCATCAGTGCATCAAGGGCAAGTTGGGCGGGCCTAGTGTCGGCGGAGGGGATGTACACACTGAAACTCGACAGATGGGATCTGGCTCCGCTCAGTATTGTCAGAGTTGGGCTTTGACGTCAAAAGACCGATAGAAAATGTCGCACCTCTGTAGCAAGAAGTGAGAACTGCCAGCAACCCATGGGAGTTCCATGGACCTCCATGGACCGTTATATTGGAACGAGTGCCAGTTTGTGCTTCGTGTGTGAAAGTACGTAACAGCGCAAGAAATCGATATCATAGCAACATGCATACATTAAGTAATTACTATAAGTAAAGGGGGCGCATAGAGAGTCCGAGTCAGACCTCAAACACTTCGGAGGTAGCAACCCGTCATGCCCACAATCGGCAGTCGTTGTCGACGCGGCGATAAAGCGGCTCAGTAGCATCATAGCTGAGCATGGGTCCTCAAACTTCACGCTCCAAAGACGTAACTTGGAAGTCGCATCGAGATTGCAAACGGAGGCAAAATACTCGTTTACACACCATCACTACTGACGGTGGCACGCGGCTCCCTTCAATCCGCCCTCCACAATGGCCCGATCATTGAATCACCTCACGCAAATGCACCACGTCCATCCTCTGCTCGAACACCAAACCGAATGGCTTTTGGTCGATCCTAGGCACAAAAGCCGTACCGTCGATCCGCCGTTTGGCGTCTTCGGCGATATAGAGCGATCTGCGACACCGAGCATTGGATGATGATTAATGAGCCCGATGGGTATGCGGGTAAGTATCACTGCCTTGTCCGATTGTCCGACGCCCGCGCGCGTTTATTAATAATGTGTCTGGGGCGTAGATCGCATCGACGTGGAGACAGGACAGGACGGTAGAGACGTAGGCTTACCGGATGGTGAGGTTCGATCCGAGGCATGTCCGCCGTCCGAATCCAAACAAGTAGCATTTGAGCTCTTCGATTCCCCCGTCAGGCCTTATCCGTTGTGTTGGGAAAAGCTTTTCGGGGTCAGGGAACACGTCAGGATCGCGCGGAATGCACCTGTGAGAGAGGGATGTGCGTGGGTCTGTCGATCACAACGAGGGTATCGTCTCTGGTTTCAACTTACCGGTGATTTCCGAACACGGTTTCCCCTCCAGGAATGCGATAACTGTTCTTCAAGGCCAATTCCAGTCGACGGTATTGCTACTAGCGCGGGTGTTTCCTGCTGCTCTTGCAACCATTGCCCCCAAGGCCCGTTGCGGTGCCGTATTCTGCGATCGTTCAGCGTATCGACGACTCTTTATAGGGAAACGTATCGAGATTCGAGCGGGGTGCGTTCACCGCGGAATGCCTAGGCTCCAAACCCAGCGATGCGCATGTACCAGTCAGAGGGGAGTTTGTGTTCCTCGACGTCAAGCGCTAGGAATCGGAAGAAGGGGTGAACGAACAGTTGAGATGAATGGGACACGACGGGTATGGACACGGTGCCTTCGTCGTATTTGGGAGCAGCCCGTCTAAGATATCGCGTTAGGCCAATGACGAGGGAGAAAGCGCACTCGTCCCACATCGCACCGTAGATCGTGTGCACGCCTGCACAGTGCGCATTGCATATCTGTCGCCATAAAAAATGACGCCATTCCGGCGTATATCATTCATATCCCTCCCGAAATGTTGGATCACGCAACTTTATTCATCAACGCAAAAGAATCGTGGAAATGAGGAAATGACTTGATGGACTACCGAACGGCCCAACCTGGGTAACAGTACGTGAATACTTATATTCGATCGTAGCTACCTAACCCTCCTGCGACCGATCACGTGCATGATCCTCCGTCTGATCCCACGGTTATCCCTGCCTGAAGCTCCGATCACGCGCTCAAAGACCCAACGGTCGTCGTGACGTGCATGACACCTGCCCACCTCATCGTCATTATCGAAGGGTTATATATTTATATATACCATGCTCGACATCGACCCCGCGGGCAAAGACGCGCTTGGTCAAACCGCATGTACAAACGGGCGTCGCAAAGGATATGGACGAGGTTGTTTGGCAGAGAATAACGACGAGGACAGTGAGCTTGTGTCAAGTGTATCACTTTAATGTTGCGCATGCGAAGATGGGAGAGATGGGAAGAGCTTCGAATTTGTTCAATGTGACGTATACCATCCAGAGTATCGACGACCCTGCATATTCTACCTGAGCAACTCGAAGCATCATTGTGGTGTAACTTGCAAGTCTAGTCTACAAATTACCTTTTACTTCGCATCCACGTAATTACCTGAATGTCTGTCTGTACGCGACAACGGGCATGGCATGTTTGTTTTCACAAGTATTGATACTTTGATACTTATCATGTGCTGCGCACTTGTCCGATACAGTACATTATCTCATAATGCATATGGTAGTACTGCATAAATCTCATACTGAATAGGATTTTGTGGATCCCATTGTGGGACAGTGGGAAATCAGACAATAATGCATAATGCATAATGCATTGACATGACTGACCCATTATGCACTATGGTGGGCACAATTACTATGGCAACCCACAGCCCATTGGAGGAGTATGTCATGGAATGTATCATTTCAGATTTACTGTACAGCAGTAGAGGTATGTGAGAATGGACTCAGAGAATGGAGAATGGACCCTAGCTAGCAAAATTTAAAAATGGAGGGGAAAACATTCTGAGTCTATTCTAGCAAGCCTTAAAGAACAACCAGAAGAAGCAGAGACCCAAGATTTGGCAGCAGCTGACATTTTTGATGGGCCAGGAGGGGATAAGGCAATCATTGCTGAGGTGGTTCAAGAGATGGCAGAAAAGAACAATGAGGTGATTGAGATTAAGGGCTCTCAAAGTTGCGAATGAGTCACCAAATTTAACTTACATGAACCTCAAGTTTGAAACAAAATGTTGTCGTTATTCAAGCTCCGATTCGGTTATGACACAGCCACAAAGTGGCACTTTGAACTCCGATCTAACACTGGCAGCAACATGGTAGACAATGGTACATTCTGGCAGAGTTTGTTAGAGATTTGGGACCTGAATCCTAGCTGAGGAGCTGCCAAGTTAAGTCCATTACCTCAGATTCAGTTCCAAGTTGAGATTTGACCTTGAACCCCACTAATTAGTCTTTGCGAGAAACTCATCAACATGGAGGCATGTTTACAGCATGGAGATGCCTCCAAGTCTTCAGACCTTCTGCTCAACTTATTGACACATCTTTGTCATTTCTGTGTTTGCCTTCATTGGGAAGAGCTTCTCCATGCCCAACAGACTACTTTAGATGCATCTCTCATCTGCCCAAGTCACCAATCCCCTGACTTGCATACATAGCTACACCACTACTGCCTGTGACATCACATTTGTCACAATGTGTGACAGATATGGTACTGAATATTGCTCATAATGCATAAGTTTTTTCGTGTCCCGGCCGTATGCAGTATGAGATAATGTACTGTAGCTTTAAAGCACTGTTTTCTTGATCAGCGTTTACGGGGGTGCGGAGGTTCGGAACGGAAGAGGTCGCTAGCGTTTCAAAATGGGAATATCTGCTATCTTATCACCTTGGCGACGTCTCAAAACACAGGATCTCTTGGAGATCTATACCTTGCCCACTGCTTAAATACAATACAGTTGAAACTGTAGTACGCTAATCATGCCCCACTCTACAGAAC
>JBBPQV010000860.1:0-14604 GCA_038092675.1 Boletus rufocinnamomeus | reverse complement strand
GAACGGTCACCACTTGTTGAAAGACGTCGCCGCCAAGATCGGAGAAGCGCTTTATGATCTTGGTGTGAGCAAGACGCCGGAACCGAACGCGTTTACTGAAGAGGACTACAAGCAATTCCCTTTCGTATGTGTCTGCGGATGACGTACTCATTATGCATGCTGATGAAATGATACACACCCCTTTCAGCTGGCTCTTTTCCTTGGAACGAACTGTAGGTGTAAGGCGAGCCGAGCACGTGCACTTGGTTGGGAGCCCAAGTACACCACGGAAGATTTCTTCAAGAGCATAAGGGGTGAGGTCGAGTGGCAGTTGAAATACGCGCCCCGTGCCTGATTCAAAATTCTCGGGCGAGATGGATGAAATGTACTTCGTATCGTCTGTTTGTATAATAAGCTACCATCCGAATCAACGGTGAATGTTTTCCATTATGTCGTTTTTATTTTTATCCGACACTATTATTGATCAGTGGATGACTCGGAAGGATTGGCAGTCTTCCTCCAACACTTGAAACCATTGACAATTCCTCGATCTACAGCGGCATTTTGTTGAATAGCCGGAATGCCCTGAGAAGACTCGGAGATGAGATCGAGTGTCCGCCAGCGCTTTGCTTATCCTCGGTGGTAGTACACCGTGCGTTCAAGTTGAACGTGCGCTACCTCCTGCCTCTTTGGCACAACCAGAATACTGACAGAACTCCCACTACAGTGATCGTTGTTCTTACTGCGCCTGGAAACGAGAACACCGAACAATCTATATTTAGAACCCGGGTGGTCCGAGACCTTACAGGTGCACAGCCAAATAGTTGTGACATGCGGATCTAGCCCCTTAGGCCGCTATTGAAGACGAAAAAGCGCTTCGGGTGCTGTGAATATGGTGGGTGAACACTGTTATAAAGGCAAGCTCAAAGGTTTACGCCGATTAACCGCCCTCTGGAGCCGGTTTATCCTCTGTCTTTCTGACCTCCTTTTATCGCGTCAAACTACAGGTGCCAACCATGGTACCAGGTCTCGTACATCGTAATAAAGTCCACGCAGCACCAATGTTGTTGCGCGGGCACGAGGGAAGCATGACATTTGTCGCATTTATTTCGGATGACCAAATTATCAGTGCGTCCAACGACGGGACCATTCGACGGTGGAGTCTATCAGACGGACAAAATAAAGTGGTGAAGGAACTGGTGGTCTGTACAGTCGCTACGTCGCCTAACGGACGTTGGGTGGCCACGGGAGGCAGAGATGGGAGGGTGAGATTATTCAACCTCGAGACGCCCACAGAAGTCATGAAGTCGGTCGCAAGACATGCGGATGTGATCAAGTCGTTGTCATTCTCTCCGGATTCAAGCTGGCTGGCAAGTGGTGCGCAGGATGGGACAATGCTCGTATGGTCCTCAACTACCCTCGAGCAAGTCGCAGGTCCGTTCGATGGCCACACAGACGCCGTCTGGTGGGTCTGCTATTCTCCAGACGGAAGGAATATTGCAAGCTGCGACCGGGAAACCATCCAGATCTGGGACAGCACTACCTGGGTTAGAATGACCATCAATGAAAAAGCGTGGTCGCTTGCATGGTCTTCCGATGGCTGCACCCTCTTTGCTGGGTGCATCGACGGCACCATCAAACTTTACAATCTCAGCACAGGTATGCTGCATGCCACGTGTAGTGGACATAGTGATGTTGTTTTCGCGATCGCGTTGTCCCACAACGCTAAATTTATCGCAACTGCATCATGGGATAAGACTGTCTGTCTCTGGGAGGCAGTGACATTCCAACGGATTGGCCCAAGTCTTCCACATGATACCAAACTCCATTCCATCTCAATCTCGCCTGACGACAGTCAGCTTGTTAGTGGGGCATGGGATTCGAATATCCGTGTATGGAACCTGAGGACCGTCGCTCCCAACCTCTTCAAGGACTTTCCTCTGGAACCTAATCGGAGACCGGTATGCTTACTACTCTGTCCATCCACCTGCCGTATTCTCAGCCTGACAATAGACGAGTGATGCCCCTCTCTTCTTGTTTCCACGCTGGAGTATAAGTACCAGGGGCGCTGGCCCTTCTAATGTATTTGCGACCTGCCTCGATTTAATGCATGATGCTGATTCCCCTCTGCTGCATCCAGGCTTCCGACCATGAGGGTTTACCCACACCCGACCCTGTGAGTATTCCTTTCATTGTTGTAACCGGATCATGTTCATCCTCTTCTTTCAGCATAACGAGGCACCTGAGAATAGTGATCGTAGTTCCACCAAGAGCAAGGGTTCCAAGAGGAAGAGCATCTTGAATATATTCCGTCCAAAGCCCGAGCATGGTGATATGGTGCGTTGGCAACAAATCTTGCGATCAGTACTAGTCTTTCAATGTTCTCCTTGTACAGATTGATGATCCGCGAGCTCGCAGTGTAGGTTGACATCACTCTCTAAAGGTTCATTAATGCACAATAGTCTACCTTAGCCCTCTACACGAGGAAGCACTCGTACACGGAGTTGGAATTCTTCGTTTTATTATCCTGTGGTGAGTACATTTTGGAACGAAGACTTAGCCAGCATAATAACGTGATGTTTACTGCTGTAGGACGACCTACCAATCGTAAGTCCCACTGACGCGATGATTATGCACTCACTTCCATATCCGAGTTCCGGTACAGGGTCTTTCTCCAAGTGGTTGCTCGCCAATACCCTCCCTAATGTCCCCGTTGCAAGAGCTCACCATGATTGCGTGTCCCCTCTTAACTATTCGATTTTAGAAGCACTGATAAAGTTATAGCATCCGCCCAGTCCAGCGCGATCAAAGAGACAAGTCAGAGAAAGTGAAAATGCGAGGTTTATCCGGGAAATGTAAAGTATTATATCTTGAGGTTGATTCATTCGTGGTTGACCTCGCACGGCAGTCGATCCAATCCTGCCCATAACCTCACTGGCTGTATTGTGCCAGAAGGAAGCCATCCGATCTCTGGCGGTAGCCACGGCGATATCCACAGAGGCACGCTCAATGTGAATGGGAGGTCTATGCGAGTTGCGTTATCGTGTCGACTTCATGGGGACTTAAACTTACCACCAATGAATGTAGGTCGCAATCAAAGTAATAAAAAAATATACGGCCCAGGGTGATGACCTATCGAAGCAGAGGGTGTGTCATGGGCTCAATCGGCCGCCCCGAGAATTAACCTTCTTCCCAGCGTCTTCGTCGGGAGATCAAACTCTGGTTGAAGCTTGACCACAGGAATGTCATACCATTGCTTGGGACTACCAAAGATTACGGAGACTTTCCCGCTCTTGTCTGTCCGTGGGTCGAGAAGGGCTCTTTGACATCTTATCTCGATCGCCGCAACAATGACTTGACAGCACAGCAGAGATTTGGCATAGTGAGCATCTTCAATGTCCAGTTGAGCATGTTTGACCCGGAACGTCGGCACTGCAGATCAACGATGTCGCTTTGGGACTGCAATATTGCAAGTGATCTTGCTTCACCGTTGCTGTCTAGTCGGTGACACATCCTATCCATTCGTAGTGCATTCTCAGTCCGTCGTACATGGCGATATCTCCGGTGTACGTGGCAGGTTTGGTTTTGCTGGTTTTGCTCGCTCACGTCAACATTACCAGTCAAACATCCTTATCCATGACAGCGGAAGAGCTTGCATCTCTGATTTTGGTCTATCAATTGTCGTAACTGAAATTGAAGGATCCTCGATTGCGTTGACATACCAAGTAAAAGGAACGCTCCGCTGGATAGCTCCCGAGTTATTCCATATTCGTGAGCCCGAGAACGAAAACGAGGATGCACGCAAGATCTTTCCGACGCCGGAAAGCGACATCTATTCGTTTGCTGGTATCATGCTCCAAGTGCGTGTCTACTGCCTACCTCTTGATTGAGTCGGGTGTGACGACGAGGCTGACGATGCCTGCATCTGGCTTTATTCTCTGACAGGTTTTGAGTGGTAAAATACCCTACCATTACTTTTGCCGCGACGAGCAAGTGATACTGGCCATATCCAAGGGGGAGCGTCCGAAACGTCCTAGCTCGACCTCTGTCATCACGGATGACCAGTGGTGCTTTATGATGGAGTGTTGGTCTTTTGTAGCGGCCGATCGTCCTTCCGATTCGGACACGGTAACGTTTGTGCATGAACAGCTGCTCAATGCCGTGGCTGGGTCGTGCGAGTCAACATTGCAGATACGTAGTGATACGGTGAGAGATTCCGGCGAGTACAGGTAGGGATTTCTTGGGGATGGACAGTTGTCGTTTTGTCAAATGTATTGGATGGGTTATTTTGTACTATAGGACGATCAGTCGTTTTCGTGATTGTATGATGTTGTACATTGGGACACTGGCGGACGGCGTCAGCCTGTATATAGGTCGATCTGTTGTCCACAGGCGCGTCGTCCACATGTTAGGTTAATTCATTGTCAATAATAAAGGGGCTCAGGTCCAAGTCTTGAGAGTCCTGTGCGGCGCATATACTCAAAGAGATTGACACTGTGAGGCAGTCGGCAAAGCCCCTACGTGCAAAAGTGAGTGAAGCTATTAATACGAGGACTTTAGCACACTGTTTATTCGTAACAGATGGAGATCCTCAACCAGCAATCTTTTTTAGCAGGATACTGACCAGTAATGATTGCCTCAGTGAGTGCTCCCTCGAGGGAAAAACAGGAATCCCGTAGAGTATTGGAGCACTTCCCATATCACAATACCAGCCTCAAACTGCCCGTGGTAGGTGGAACATAAGAATTTCAGGAAGCAGATGTGACCAAAGGATTGTTTCAACTTTTTGCATGCGATATGATTGTTGGACCCTGAAGAGTTCATTTAGTCCACATTCCCCATTGGCTGCCAGACTTGGCTTGATGGATGGATCATGGATGTCATTTGGTCCAGGAACAGTCAAGGATAGAAGCTTGGAGAAGTGCGAGGCAGATTTGTTATCCTGAGAAAATGTCAAAACACAAAGTTTGAACTTCCCTTTTATGGAAGCCGATTAGAGCTTATTCAAAAGTTTCCTTGCCCCGCCAGAACAAAGAAATGGGGATACTGCTCCGGTCCAGGCCACGTGCCAGGTCCAGGTTCAGCCGCAAGCGGCTGTGAACACGGCGGGCGAATCTTACGGACCAGTTCAAAGTTTCACCTTACGACCACCAAGCGCCCTCATTTTTTCTTCTGTCCTTCCTTACCCTCCTTTCATTGCACCGAACCACAGGTGCCAGCCATATTACCGTCATGCATCGGGGTAGAGTTCACACAGCCCCAACGCTCTTACGCGGGCACAACGGCCGCATGACGTTTGTCTCGTTTATTTCGGATGACCAAATTATCAGTGCGTCTGAGGACAACACCATTCGACGGTGGAATTTATCGGACGGGCATAATAACGTGGTGAAAGAACTGGTGGTGCCATGTGCAGTCGCTACTTCGCCTAACGGACGTTTGGTGGCCATGGGAGGCAGTGACGGGAGGGTGAGATTATTCAACCTCGAGACGCCCACAGAAGTCATGAAGTCGGTCGCAAGACATGCGGATGTGATCAAGTCGTTGTCATTCTCCCCGGATTCAAGCTGGCTAGCAAGTGGTGCGCAGGACGGGACAATGCTCGTATGGTCCTCAACTACCCTCGAGCAAGTCGCAGGTCCGTTCAATGGCCACACAGACTCTGTCTGGTGGGTTTGCTATTCCCCGGACGGGAGGAAAGTCGCAAGCTGTGACCGGGAGGCTATTCAGGTCTGGGACAGCACTACCTGGACTAGAATGGCCATATATGAACAAGCGTGGTCGCTTGCATGGTCTTCCGATGGCTGCACCCTCTTCGCTGGGTGTATGAATGGCACCATCAGAATTTACAATCCCAGCACTGGCATGCTGCAAGCCACGCGTAGTGGACATAGCGATGTTGTTTTCGCAATCGCGTTGTCTCACGACGCTAAATTTATCGCAACCGCATCATGGGATAAGACTGTCCGTCTCTGGGAAGCAGCGACGTTCCAACAGATTGGTCCAAGTCTTCCACATGATACCAAAATCCATTCCATCTCAATCTCGCCTGACGACAGTCACCTCGTTAGTGGGGCACGGGATTCGAACATCCGTGTATGGAACCTGAGGGTCATCGCTCCTAACCTCTTCAAAGATTTTCCTCTGGAACCTAACCGAGGACCAGTATGCTTACCGCGTCCATCTACCCAATTCTCTGCCTAACCCTCTTGTACAACAGACGAATGATCCTCCTCGCCTCTTGTTTCCAAGTTGGTGTATGCGTAACAGGGACGCTGGCTCTTCTAATGTATTTACGACCAGCCTCGATTCAATGCGTGATGCTGATTTCACTCCGCTACATCCAGGCTTCCGACCATGATGATTTACACACGCCCAACCCTGTGAGTGTTCCTTTTACCGTTGTAACCGGATCATATTTATTCTCTTATTTCAGCGTAATGAAACACCTGAGAGTAGTGATCATAGTTCCACTAAGAGCAAAAGTTCCCAGAAGAAGGGCATCCTGGGTCTGCTCCTTCCGAAGCTTGGGCGAGGAGATCTGGTGCGTCAGCAACAAACCTTACGATCGGTACTGGCTCTCTGATGCTTCCCTTATGCAGCATGATGGTCCGCGGGCTTGCAGTGTAGGTTCACATCGTTCTCCACAGGTTCATTAATACATGATAGTCTACCTTAGCCCTCTGTACAAGGAAGCACTGACACACGTAGTTCGAATTCTTCGTTCCATTTGTCTGCGGTGAGTTACATTTTGACATAAAGACTCGGTCAGTCAATAACTTGACATTCATTTCTTTAGGGCGACTCGCCGATCGTGAGTTTCCCTCACGCGATGATTATGCACCCACTTTCATATCCAATTTCCGGTATAGGCACTTTCTCCCGGTGGTCGCTCGCCGATCCCTTCCCCGTTGCAAGATCTCCCCGTAGATGTATGTCACCTTTTAGTTACCTTACTTTAGAAAACTGACGAGAGTTGTAGCATTCGCCCAGTCCAACGCGATTGGGGGGACAAGTCAGCGAAAGTGAAAATCCGCATGTCATCCGAGAAATGTAGATATTTTTATCTTGAGGTTGATTTACTCGTGGTTGACCTCGCACGGCAGTCGAGCTAATCCTGCCTATAACCTCACTGGCTGTATTGTGCAAGAAGGGAACCATCCGGTCTCTGGTGGTAGCCACGGCGATATCTACAGAGGCACACTCAGATTGAATGGCAAGGCCATGCCAGTTGCGTTATCGTGTTGACTTCGCAGCAGTTTGAACTTACTGTCAATCAACATAGGTCGCAATTAAAGTAATAAAAAAATATACGGCTCAGGGTGATGACTTATCGAAGCAGAGGGTATGTATCACAGGCTCGATCAATTACCTCGAGAATTAACTCTCTTCACAGCGTCTTCGTCGGGAGATCGAACTCTGGTTGAAGCTTGACCACAAGAATGTCATACCATTGCTTGGGACAACCCAGGATTATGGAGATTTTCCTGCTATGGTGTGTCCGTGGGTCGAGAATGGCTCCTTAACATCTTACCTCGAGCGCCGCAACAATTACTTGACAGCACAGCAGAGATTTGGCATAGTGAGCATCTTCCATGTCCTGTTGAGCTTTTTTGAATGTCAGCACTGCAGATCAACGATGTCGCTTTGGGACTGCAATACCGTAAGCGATCTTGCTTTACCATGACCGTCTAGTCGGTGACACGTCCTATTCATTCGTAGTGCATTCTCATTCTCAGCCCGTGGTACACGGCGATATCTCTGGTGTACGTGGGAGGTTTGGTGTGGCCGTTTTTGCTGGCTCACGTAAACATTGCAGTCAAACATCCTTATCCATGGCAGTGGAAGAGCTTGTATCGCCGATTTCGGCCTGTCAATTGTCGTAACTGAAATTGAAGGATCCTCCATGGCGTTGACATACCGAGCAAAAGGAACGCTCCGCTGGGCAGCTCCCGAGTTATTCCAGATTCGCGAGCCTGTGAACGAAGACGAGGACGTACACAAGATCTTCCCGACGCCGGAAAGCGACACCTATTCGTTTGCTGGTATCATGCTCCAAGTGCGCGTCTACTGCATACATCTTGATTGAGTCGGGTGTGACGACGATGCTGACGATACCTGCATCTGGCTTCATTCTTTGACAGGTCTTGAGTGGTAAAATGCCCTACCATTACTTTCCCCGCGATGAGCAGGTGCTACTGGCCATGTCCAAGGGGGAGCGTCCGAAGCGTCCTAGCTCGACCTCTGTCATCACAGACGACCAGTGGTGCTTTATGATGGAGTGTTGGTCTTTGGTGGCGGCGAATCGTCCTTCCGATTCGGACACGGTAAAATTCGTGCACGAACAGCTGCTCAATGCCGTGGCGGGGTCGTTCAAGTCAACATTGAAGATACGTACTGATATGGCGAGAGATTGCTACGACGAAGAGTGCTAGCGGGCGAGGTAGGGGTTTCTTGGCATGGACGGTCACGGCGTTTGTCGAGCGTGTCGAATGGGTTGTTGTAGGATGACTCCAGTCGTTTCTTGCGATTGTATGTTGCTGTACGCTGGGACACCGGGTAGATGTTCTCATTATTGGGTCGATCTGTTGTGTACGAGCATGTGGTCTGTGTCGATCATGGAACACTCGCCGTTACTATCTAGCTACGTTTGTCCGTGCGTTTACTTTACGGGACTGATCTTTTAATTCGCTTAGAACTTGGGTGCTACTAGGCCTTGAGCAGCACGTGACTCTGAGCAGTAATTGCTTTCTGTCGAGCCCCGAGCCAACGCAAAACCCAGACCCAGCTCACAAGCTGCTTCGAGCGATACTATACACAACTCGGTCATTTAGTTAAAAGGACAGCGAGCGACAGGGTAGATAAACCAGTTCCCGGCAACTGTCCATCAGCTATAACTGCCCGTACCCTTTCTCATTGTACACTTTTTGCATTTGCGCGACGATCTTGTTGAGCCCTTCTAGCCATTTGTTGAGGTCTTCGTTGACCTTGTTACCCGCAACGGACGCGCCGCCGTCTGGATCCGCAGCGAGTTTGGCGTAAAAGTCCCTACGGTATGGACATGCTTTCATCGCTAGCTGGTTATGAAGCGATCGTCAGTACCAGTAATATATCCACACATGCCCCGTCAGAACAAGAAGACAGGAACAAAGAAGAAAAGGGACAAAGTAACGTACCGAAAACACGCCCTTGACGATGAAATTATGATACTGCTTCAAGCTGCCCTCATACCCTTTGGTAAACGCGGCGGCAAGTTCGGTGTTCGGGTCGCGTTGGGCTGTCTCGAGAGCCTGATACGTGAACGACAGACCGCGAAGAAGCCACATGAGGCCTTCTGTCGCAGGACGTTTCTTCTCTGATTGTTCGTTGCTAATGAGGAGCTCAAGGGTGGCGGATTGGGTGGGATGGGCGAGATATCGGGTACGGACTTTCTAGAGAGAGGAGTGTGTATGTGAGTGAGCGTAAGGATTGTTTGAAATTGGGGGTAGAGAGAGAACGGGGGACGTACGGTGATGTTTCCCTCGAGATCGCTCACGACGGGCGCGAACGCAGGGTTCTCGAGCAGTTCTGTCGTTGTGTTGGGGAGTTGGGGTTTATCAGCGTGGCTAGTTCGTCGACGTCCATCCGTGACGATCGAAGGAGGGTATACGCACTGAACAGGCGGACGACGCCCTCTGAAGCTTCGAGGAAAGCGAGGGTGTCGATCCCATCGTTTGTGATGGGTACGTCGGCAAAGGACTAGAAAATCAGGTCCAGGGAGATCGCAGAAGGTAAACGATGGTTAACTATGACAGCGGAATTATGCAACTTAGATCGTATGTTAGACTCGCCTTTACGGACTCGAGAAAGGGGGCCATCGTCGTCGTGCCGCGTGTATCGCTGGAACAACGAGGTTGGATATCACCACATGATTATCATCACGAGCTGATCTAAGCTGTTATTCAATTGAGACCT
Source organism: Boletus rufocinnamomeus (assembly GCA_038092675.1). Classification (NCBI taxonomy): domain Eukaryota; kingdom Fungi; phylum Basidiomycota; class Agaricomycetes; order Boletales; family Boletaceae; genus Boletus; species Boletus rufocinnamomeus. The sequence goes on along the minus strand of JBBPQV010000860.1, from coordinate 4,671 downwards.
CGGCTAGGTTCGGGTTCAAACGTTCACCCGGACCTCAACATTCAACTGCGGGTTGTCTCTCTCCTGCAGCCTCCTGCTCACATCCTACTACTCTAGAATCCAAGTCTTGACCTCATGGCTCATCTACTCATTTGAAATATACAACCACTCATGGGACAAAGCCGGAGGTTCTGAATTCAAGACTGGGAAACGGAGAACTCGGTATATCCATCATTCGCCGGTTCCACCACCTGACGTCTGAGGAAGGCAGGTTGTTGTTTCTTCTTTGGGACAGGATCATTTGGTTGGCCGGTGGCGACGACCCTGAGTATCTGTGCAGCTTCTTCACGGTCTCTAAGTTTTCCGACCCAAGACCAAATGGCCACGTCGGGTCAGCTGTGGGAAGGGTAAACTAGTTGCATTTTTATCGATGTTGCAGTACTTGTAGCACACGCAAGTCAAAATCACCAACGCTAGTAGAAACTTGACAGTTAGAATCTAATACGGCTGACGCAGCGATAAACGTCGTGCTTGAGAAACGTATCTATCGTGCCGCGGCCCACGGGGCCAGGGAATCAAGAAAGGTATATTGACCATCTTCCTCTTTGCAACCATCCGCTAACGGTCCAGGCACGTTAATATCCCGAGCTCACACCTGGGACTCTCGCGTCTATTTAGTTCATCTCCGCAAGCATACGCTCTAGATACGACTTGTTCACGTGTGCGCGCGGAGAGATGCGACACGGGAATGATTTCGGGTGACTGGATAGCACATAATCGTGTGAACGTCCCACAGACGATATTGCGCCGATTCACTTACTGAGTAAGGCCGTTCACCCATTTCACCTCAAAAGCGAGGTCATTGCCGTGGGCGTCTTTGGGAGGACAAAACTCGAGCGTCGCAAGCATCATGGCGATGGAAGCGAAGAGAGATGCATCCGCAGCGTACCGTCCTATTGAAAGTGAAGTGGAAACGAGTGTGAACCATGGTAATGTGCTCATCGTACTCCGGCCCAACACGGCCACATGCGCACGTACCAGGGCATATTCGTCGTCCAAACCCAAATACAAAATCCATCGGGTTGTTCTCGTTCAGCTTGCCTTCGTCATTGAGGAACCTCTCGGGAACGAAATCCTCTGCATTCGGGAACCGGGCCTCGTCACGAGACATGGCCCTAGCAGGAGCGTTTGTCAGGGAAACCGTTGAGGAGAGATTGAAAAACTTACCACGTATTTGCAACCACTGTTGCGCCTGTTACCAAATTCGTGAGCCCGATCATCTAGGCATACATGTGAATGAGAAACGCGCCTTTAGGTATATACAGGCCGTTGTAAGTATCACTGTTCGATGTGGCGTGCCAAACGCCTGGACAACTCAATTGTCAATATTTCCCCTGGGGCGAATGCAGGTCCAGAAAAGTATCTTACCCAGAGGCGCCACCGGCCACCATCGGAGAGTCTCACGAATGATTGCATCGACATACGGCAAAGCAGGTCTATCACCAAAATCAGGAAGGCGATCAGTACCCACGACCGCATCAATTTCCGCTTGAGCGCGCTTCCACACGCGAGGATTCAAGACCATGGCAAGGGTGAAGACCATTAGGGAAGAGGTCGTCTACAAAAGCTATGAGATATTTACACGCAACGCTCTGGATGGAGAATACCGTCTCTGAGCCAGCTGTACGATACCTCAAAGTGAGCGCCCGGAACCCCACATCGATTGGTAACGTACCAAGAATAATGGATACGGCTGCCTTTTTCAGAGTAAAAACGAACTCTGCGCGATGTGACTGATCAGCGTATTCGTTGATGCGAGTGATGTGACGTGAAACCATTGAGACGACTGGACGTTCGTGGTGGGCTGTCTAAGCGCGTTGAAGGAGGAAGGTCAAATTGTAGATTCCGCACGGAACAAAAGCGGAATCACCATGCGCTCTTCGACGTACTGGTAAGGTATCTCTGTCAGCTTTTTGGATAGGTCACGAGCACGTTTTGCTTCGCGTTTCAGCGAAGAGCCCGGGAACCAGTCAGGGATGTACAATACTTTCAACAAGGAAATGTGAATTGCTAGGATGATTGTGCAGGACATCGCTTACGAAATGGGAAGAACTTGAGGAGGACAGCTTGCTCTGGGGTGGCTGCTGGTATCGCAGCCGCCGTGAAGTCCTCGAAAATTTGTACTAAGGGGTCATCTTGTGTGTTCACTTGATAGTCGTAGGAAGCAGACAGGGATACTGCGGCGCTGAAGCTGAAAGAGTGCAATATGTCAAAAGATAGTTGGTAATTAAAAGGTATCCCTCACATAGCGTAATGGTGTTCATAACAATCAGGATTTTCAACCATGTTGATAACTAGCTGTTGAGCTTTGCGAAGCTGCATCGGACGGAGACTGGGAGCAGCATTGGCGTGATACGTCTGATGAACCATCCGCCTGCACAATCGCCAACGGTCGCCGTAGGGAGTGAAGGCAAAAACGCAATCCATGCCATACCTAATGAAAGAGAATCCAACAGATGAGCATAGAATCGTCCAAATACGAACTCACGGCTCGAGTGTAGCGACAAACGGACGATCTGAATAGAGTTTAGAACGTTTCTCCAGCAATTCCACAGCAGTCGGCTGCGATCCCAGGATTATGACGTCCTGATCCAAAAGACGGAGGTAGAATATGTCGCCTATGGTGTGCTCAACGTGCTGACGATGTGATACTGGATGACAAAGCTCACCATAGATAGCATGCCATTCTGTGTACGTTTTCCAAGGTTTCTCGCGATCGATTGAAAGTATGTTTCCTAGTATTGGGATTTGTGGTGGTCCCGGGGGTAAAGGAAGCCCCTTTCTCTCCAGCTTGCCTTGAATGAAACGCCGGATAACATCTACAGCGAAAACCGACACCGGGACAATGACCGCGAGCTGAGCAAGCGATATTGGCTGCATAATGAGTACTGCAAGAGGGTGCGGTCACGACGAAGATCCTCGCAGGCGCCACAATACTTTATATAGGCGCAACTTTTGAGCCTCGGGAGAATAGGCTTGAAAAGGGAACCCATCCAGTGATGGATGCAGATGCAATAGGCATTAAACAACACGTTCTCGCCAAAAGGAAGTTAAGCAGCTTTCACGTTGGTCATGCTTCCAGAAATGATACACGAACGTTTGAGATGTGACCTATCTAATCTCGTTAGGCGCATTCAACTTACTTTTCTGCCAAGCTCCACCACAGCAAATGCGAATCTTCTTTCTGCGTGGCACTCGATCGGGTACACTAAGACATCAGTCAGCGACGAGAAACAGGTGCTGGTTGGCAAAAGTAAACACATCGATACCGGCGAGCGCAAACGATGCTGCTCGATCATCAACCAACACCAACGCAGTCAAATCCTCTTCCCCGCAGTCAGAGACTTGCCCTGTGTCACACTCCGGTTGGTGAGGTTGCCCAAGTACACATCATGGTTATCCGCAGTAACCTGTTTCGTGTCGCTGACGCATTCCACGATGTCATGCTCCGAAGTTGGCCTTTAAAGTCTAAGGTTTTACCGAGTCGATGTCCAGAAATGTTATCTTCGACTCAAAAAAAGATGGCACATTGGCAGTCCGAATTTGGCGTCCCAGCCTGAGTTTGAAAACGTAGTCGGAGGTCTAAAAACCCACTTACACTTGAATCTCGCTCTGGGATGGCGAAGAAGGAATCCATGCCGGCGAGGTCCGGCATGGTGCTGCATGCAGGAACGAGAAAGTGCTGGCCAGGTGGTCATCCAAAAGGATCCTGGTAGCCCGGCTGGCCCGTGGTCACTGCTGGCTTAACGCCTACCCGCCTTCACCTACCCTTCACCCTAGACCAACCGGTCGGGGGGTCGCGCCCCAGTGCCCACTCCCCCCGAAGACGTTTAATTGGTCGTTCACCTGGGCAGTCCTAGAAGGGCGGCGGTCAGGGTAGCCGTAAGCCCCCTGACGAGAGTTTTCGCATGCTCGAAACCGCACACCCTATATCGCCCCTTTGCCTGTCCGAATCCGCGTACTGCACACGGCTCTGATCCTCGGAGAGGGGCGTCCGACGGAGGCAGCAAACAGGTCCGACAGCCCGGGTCGTCCTTTCCTCGCACACTGACTACCATCTAGGGTCGCGCTTCGATAATCAACGCTGCGTATCGAACGTACGTGGAACAGGGTTCTCGTCCAATGTTTGTTTCTACTCACAGTTGCCCACGATCGTTTTGCCCACGAACACGCCCATATCCTTGCTTTCCATTTTCCATGTACCAGAGATGTGGGATAGCATCCGCGGTCATAAAATAAACAACATTATCCCCATTCATATCTTCGGATCTTGGATTCTTCACAACGTTGGGCGACCAAATGTCCATCAAACATATGCATGATTAGTAATAATACAGATCGAGATCCTGCGATTTTATTGTCATGTTTCGCGATCTGATGCCGAGCACCCTCGGAACGCCGAGAGAAACTCCGCGAACATATATTGTCTTCATATCCGAAGGGCAATTCTCCACAACTGGTCCCCCGCACGACATGATCAAGTACCCGTAATTAACAAATATTGAAGTTGACTAAAGGCATGCCAAGGGGCATGCCGAGGAAGGGGGGGGGGGAGAGAGGGGAGCACTTGCAGCTTCTTTCTCGCCTATCGCCTTATCACAACCGCCGGGAAAGTGTTGGTGTGGCCGACGG
>JBBPQV010000859.1:0-14611 GCA_038092675.1 Boletus rufocinnamomeus | reverse complement strand
CTACATATAGTGGATTCTTATATTTTTCTGGTTTTTTCTACTCTGCAAGCTGATTTACTTGCCACCCTACTCTCCAGATTACAATCTGATTGAACAAGCATTTTCTGCAGTCAAGTCACACTTGCATTGTCACAATGATGACCTTTCAATGATGGTAATCATTCATGCCTGTCAAAGTATCATGCCCAACAAAGCTGCAGGTTATTTCCATGCATCCAGGTATATAGCATAGTATCATACAATATACTGAACACTATCTAATGTGTGAAAAAGTTGTTTCCTGCATCCCTGTCTGCATCCTCAATAACAACAAATCCCCTTGGAACTGGAAGCCACTGGTTTTGTGTGTCACACATGTAATATAAATTGTAGTCTGAAGTAGAGTTAGGATTACCATCCAACATTGGCAGTCCTGTAAAACACAACTCACCACCATCATGGTATCATTTCTCATATGCAACCTTTTTCTTTGCTGGTTGCTCCAAAGATCCATGGTTCAATGTGCCTGCTGATGATGATGATGTGCTGCTCTGCTTCCACTTTGCATCCAGTCCATTTCACCATGCAATGCTAGCTTTCTTCAAATGAATGATGTTGCCAATAGGGATCCTGACCTTGGACAAAATCTGTTGGGGTGTATCTGCAAGGATGTCTGGCCCAATGTCTCAAAGCTCAAGTCCATCCTTATATTGGGATGCATTGCAGACCTTGAGATTGGTTTCTGCATACAACAGAAAGTGCTTGAGTTATATCAGTGACAGAAGAGGTGTAGATGGAGATGGTTGAGGAGGTTTATATATGGGCATCACTGGTGGTACTGTGGATGGGACAAGGGCAGGAGGAGCCTTAGCAACAGGCAAACAAGTGGACTGCAAAAGACCAGAGTTGGTAAGCATTTGAAGTAGAAGAACAGATGTGAGGGAGTTGACATCCATGCTTGGTATTGGTGTCAGGGCAGGTGGGTGCTGTGCTTTTTGTGTTAGATGCAAAAAATGTGCATTGTTCATTACATTGAACAAGGGGATATTTGGTGGTGTGGTCAATGTAGCCTGGCCTTTATCCTGTAAGGATGTTGAAATATTTCTGTCATCAAGAAAGTATTTCAATGTACCAGAGCACAGCACCAATCCAGAATCATGCCTGGTATGAGCACAATCATCCCAATTGAAAAAACATAAGTATATCCTTCATTATGATAATTTTTGTAGCAGGCTGAAGCTTGATACACCAACAGATGAGATGTGATTTGATGTTAGACATTTTGAGTACCTAACTCTGTTTGACTTCTGAATAATGTTGGACATCTGTGTAAATAGCTACATACCTTGTCATCATCATCATCAGTTGTCTCATTGTCATCCTCTGCATTAACACCCAGAGCAGGAAGTTTTTCAATGTTCTTCATGTCAACAAGGATCTTAGTGGAGGAGGGATTGCTTTGCCAAATCTTTTTCACCATCTCTTTGTAGTCAGTTTCAGTATCAACATTCATGGCATCACTTGCACACTTGCTGAGCAGGTGACAAGTATAGCTTACATAGTAGAAAAAATATAGTAGTGATTTACCTTTTCATCTTCAGTGTGATATACCTGAATGGGAACTGCTTCTTCATTGAGAGCATGTATTGATCTTGTCCATGCTTGTTGAGAATGCTTTGCAGAAAGTCCAGATAGTTTGTGTTGTTGATCAAAAATTGTAGCTCCTTGACTTTGACAGACTTTTCTTCCTTTGGAGCAGCTGCTTGGCCCTTAGCTGTCTTCTTCTTGATGAAAGAGTAGACAACAAGAGAAACAGCAAAAGTATACACTATATCTGAGTCACTGGAGGTGGGTGACACTGGCATGGTTGACAGCAGCTGACAAGTCATGCAGGTCACACTTGACAAAGTGAAATATTGAGTTCAGGCTTCTTTCCCAGCAGTGCCTGAGGTGCAACTTTCACAACATTGGATTCCACATCAAAATGAAAACAGCTGTAATCAGACTCATAGCAGGTGGCACAATCAAAGATGCAATCATTCCTTAGCTGCTCATTCCGAATCTGGTCCTGCCCTGCCTCCACCACAAAATCCACAGATCCACCAGCATGTCATTAACTTTCAACATGAGGCAGAGCACCAGAGATTTTTGCAAGCTCAGCAGCAACCAGAACAAGAACATTCTATGAGATTGCAACAACTACAGCAGTGGGAGCAGGAGCATCATTGTCAAATGCAGTTACAGCAGGAGCTGGTGCAAAGACAAGAACAGGAGTGTCAAAGGCTGATGGAGCTTCAGCAAGAGGCATTGCAACAACAGCTGTTATATCACCAAAGACTTATGGAGAAGCAGGAAGAGGTATTGAAAAGAGAGGAGTTAAACCATCAGAGACCTCTTGCAAGGGCTTGCTCTGAGTCCCTCAAGTTCTTCCAAACCAGTGTTGAGGGGATGCCAGCCCCTCTAGCACCAATAATTAGTCTCCCCACTCTTAGGAGAACCTGCCATGCTCGCCTCTCACAGGAGGAATGCCAATGCCTTGGGCTTGAAACCACTGTCCTTGTCCCATTGGGCCCACCAGTGGGTCCAAGAAATCACTGAGGAAGCATGGCCTGTTCCCACTCTCCCTGCTGCATCTCCACTCTGGGACCCCTCACCACCATCATTCCCACTTGCTCCATCTCCTCCGCCCTCTCCATTTACATTTGTTGTCATACTTGAGCTGGGCAAGTGCTGAGTCAATGGTCTGATGAAGTGAGGTCTCTCCTTTTGTGTAACAAGGCACCTGGCAAATGATGAATTTGACATGGTCCTCTGGTGCATGAGGTGAACCAATGTTGATCAAGGTGCTGAACTTGAATTCAATAATGCTGACCATCATGATCAACAATGCAAGGAGAATGTATTATGAGAACAAACACTGAGGTGAATTTCAGCTGTCCACCATGTCAATAAGGAATAGATTTCCAAGACATGTCTTCTGAGCAGTGAGTGTCCCAGAATCAATGTTAAGGTTATCTATTGCTTTCATGAGATCCTGACCAGAGCTGTACTTGGACAAATTGACAAGGCTACTGTTCATAAATTATGCATCCATGCTGCCAGGAGCCTGTTCACCACTTAGTCCCATAACAGCAGGGCCATAGTTGACATAATCTGTCATATCATAGATGAGACTGTCATAGATACTGAGTGAGGACCCCAAGTTTACATTGCTGGATGCCTCTTGAGGGGTGTAACCCATGTAGCCAACATGGTTGTTCCAATGCATCATGGTCATACTCTCAAAGTACCAGTCAGGATATGAGTCATTGGTAATGGCACAGAAGTCATATTGCACATTGAGATCCATCATGGTCACCAAGGTAAGCTGGACCCACTGGCATGGGCTGACTAAACCAGGAACACCATTGCAAAGGGAGCTGACCTGGCAAGACAATGAGAAACAGATAAAGCGAATAAAATAGATGACACACCTGAACAAGGAACAAGTTGGAGGCATGCATGCCACCATACTATGAAACTGTCTTCATAGAAACAATGCTCATGACTCTCTGGAGCATTACTGCAACTTGTGGGAGATCAAACACCTCACCATGAATTGAGGTGTAGACATTGTTTGGTGAGCTCATATATGAGTGTGAAGCAAGCTTTGATGTACTGAAGATGTACTCTGTTGGACAGATGATGAGCTGAAGAATTGCAATAATGAAAACCACACAACCATAGAAGAACCAGATGATAAAGTTGAGTGTGAGCTTCTCCCTCCATGCTTGATGTATGTCCTCATGCTTCATTTAGCCAAACCACTTGAAGAATATGGATGGCATCCACCAAGTGAGAAACCAGCACAGCAAGACCCAGTGTCATTGCACCAATATCTCTTTGATGACCTTGATTGTCTCATTCTCCATGATTTCACCTGCCAGAGCCTCTTTAGCCACCAATACTTCCTTGTTGGCATTTTGGATCATGTTTTTAGAAGGTGCATAGGACTCAGAACCATTGTTGGAGGTGGTCTCTTCCCAATTGAATGTCAGTCAACTCCAATTGTAAAATTGTCAGAATGGAATAATTTGTGGGCCTCAAATTTTTCATCATAGAACTTCCAATGTTGGAATGGAGAGGCATTGGCTATGGGTGGGATGTGTGCCTGGGAAGATGCTCAGTTGGATGGATCCACATACTTGTCTGGGATGCATAGGAAGCATACAGGTCACCTATTGAATGAGCATTGATTCCAGCTTTTGCCTCTGCATCATGGAGGCAGTTTTGTTTCTGCTCTTCCATATCAAGGGCACAAATATGGTCTTCAAGAGAATGGAACACAAATTGAGACAAGAAGACCTATATGATGAGCAAAACAGTGAGACTCTTACTCATCTGTGACAAATAGGCACTCAAAAATTACCTTGTATATATTGCCCAAGAATGGTATCAACTTCTTTTAAGCCCAAGGCATTTCTCATCTGCTTGACCTTCTCCATTGCTGAGTCATCCACAATGGCCATTGCAGCTATTGGCTCCTTATACCAGGTACAAAACTAGTTTGGAGTTAGTCCCACCTCAAAGATGTTTATGTTTTTTTTTGTGACTTCAGTCAAGCCCATGCTCTGAATTCTGGCCAATTACACTTGGTGTCTCTAACTGATTGGATAATTGCAAGCTGTTTGGATTCATGCAGAAGATGAACCAACACTGTGTCTGTACTAAAGCATTGCAGATCACTTTCAAGGCAAGCATGGAGACAGATATAATGGCTGATGACCCCAACAATTTCCAAGTGGTTGGAAACTGAGCATTGAGTCACTGTAGAAGGACAAGGGCTGCAAATGTCAGAGATTGTTATGGATTTTCTTTCTTTCTCTTCTTCTAATTACACACTTGCTCATTCTTCTTCATACACATGAGAGGCCTATGTTTACAGACAATTTACTCCAATCAGACAATTAACTCTGTTCTAGGCAGTTCTCTTGTACTACCTCATTTTCCCCTTAGCCCAGATGGTCTGTGTCCAGTGGTCTGTGCCCAGTTTCTGCTGGTATAAATACCTTGCCCTTGTACCATAGTTCTGTATCTAGTTCTACACAATTCACTGCCTAAAATCTGGTCATTCCATGAGTGATTAGTCTTTCAATTAGTCATAACAAGCCCCCTAAGCTTCTAAGTGTCTTCACACTACACTTGAGTGTGTGCTTCAACTAGATTCTATGCATTAGTGTAACAAAAGAACTAGATCATCCATTCTACCTCTGCTGCTTAGCATGAGGTCCACTCTACCACCATTTCATGGCAATGAGGAATCAGAGCCCCCTCCCCAAAACAGGAGGAAGACATTGAAATTGAAGTACCTCCTCTTACTACTAAACCTGCTGACTACCACTATGATGACCCATCCTTCTTTGACTGCAACTCTGCCATCCCCTGTCCCTCCTTCCCAGCCAACCCCTCTTCATCTTCAAACTCACAGGGAGTGGTTCCATATAACCTGGATTGATCTATACCTCCAGCTGTGCCTTTATCACCATGAAGCACAACTACCAAAGAGAGGGCAGAATCTCCATTAGAATCTCCTATCCCTAGAGATGTTGATGAAAATAAGTTGGAGATCAAGGTAGGTCTTCCAGATGATTTCTCTGGTCACCCAGATGATGCACCACAATGGTTGCTGGCCATGAAGGTCTACTGTCAGATGAACTCTCATTTCTACAATGATTGAGCCAAGACACTTACCCTTCTTGCCAAGATGAGCAAAGGACAAGGGAAGGACTTTTCCAAGGGTTGGCATCAGAAAATAGGGAATGAGAGCATGGAAGATCCCAATAAGCCTTTCACCACAGTAACCACAGGCTTCCCCAAAGCCTTTACCCCATACAATGTTGGTGCCAAAGCATGAATTGACTGGGGAAGGTTGAGGCAAAACCTCAGGGATTCTGATGGGCTAGACAACTTTAATATCTAGTTCCAACTACTTGCAGGAAAAGCCAAGATAACAGATCAAAAGGCCTTAATTGAGTGGTAGATTAATGGCCTCAATAAAGAGCTTTCTGACACCATCATTATAATGCCCACCATGCCAGATACCATTGACAAGTGGATCCAGAAGGCCTTCCAATTCACTGGGCAGGCCAGGAGACAAGAAGGACTTTGTTGAGGAAGAGCCTTCATCCCTGCCTTCACATGGACCCCAGCACACTCTACCCCTTGATGAGACCCTAACACCATGGATGTGGATGCCATCTGCCTTACCCCAGTCAAGCATGCCTGCCACATGAAGGACAATCTCTGCTTTATCTGCCACCAGAAAGGATGTTGCACCACCAATCATCCTCACCCCCCATATAACAATAATCCAGGTCAAAGCAACAATGGACCACCATGTCCCCCACATAACCCCCAGAGGGTTAGGACCACCACCACCACACCAACCCCAGACCACATTACTGCCTATGTTGCAAGCCTTGGAGGAAGGAACATTCCAAAGGAGGACATCCTAGAGGTACTCAAAACCTGCTTCAAGGAACAACTGGAGGAAGCAGGCAAGACAGTAGCAACCACTAAGATTGAAGTGGTTGAGAATTTTTAACACAAAGTGAAGTCTCAACGTCTTCTCCTTCAAATGTAATAGCTGCTGTATTTGTATCAGAATCACATGCCCAGTCAATCCAAATCCCCCTCTCTCTCTACATGCATGCAGTGTTATGATCTCACCTTCGTTTCCCCTATCCTCGATCCTAACCGATCTTTACACGCGTTTCCCCCGATCGGATCTTGATCTAGATCTCCCGATCTGATCTGGATCCTGATTGATCTTCCATTTATCCGATTGATCTTCCATTACCTTACGCTTCCATTCCCCATGCGGCTACCGCATTCCTTACCACCCCCTATCCTTTTCTTAGTCGATTGTTCCCTCTCTCCTATTCCCCGCTTTATTTAGTATTAGCTCGTACACGTCCACCCTTAACTACATGGTCTGTGCACGTACTTAGCTAGTATAAATACAGTGACGAGAGATCAAGAACAGTAGTTCTTATCTCTTCGTCTTTGACCTCATAAGTCAGAAGCAAGAAGCTCCTAGTCATTCACCCTCGCCCGGTAGCTCATCGTTGAGTACCGTGTATCGGAAGACAGGTCAACCGCTTGGTCGCCATACCAAGTACGATCGTCTAGGCTAGACCTCGTTCCTCAGCGAACACCCTCGTCGCGAGTTCTCCCATCCTTCTTCCTCTCTACGCTTACCTTTCCCTTTCTCCTTTTCTTCTCTTTGTTGTAGAGAGCAGTGTCCTGATCGTAGTCCCACGGCAGCAGCCTAGACAAGATCGTAACATGCAGGAGCAGAAATTGTCGACATTACAGCCCTTATTGATAGTGGCACCACAGAATAGAATATTTCATTGACCAAGACTTCTTCATGAGACATTGTATTCCTACCACTCAACTTTCAAAACCATTGAAAGCTCAAAACATAGATGGATTTACCAACAAGGAAGGGATCATCTGACACCAAGTATCCCTCACTCTCTGAGTAGGAGAGATAGAAGAAGAATGAAAGTTGATGGTGATCAACTGTGGAACCAAGAATGTCATCCTCCATCTCCCCTGGCTTAGAGATCTCAACCCCATCATCAATTGGGGAACTGGACAGATCACCATCCCAGATCAATTACCTATTCCTTCTCACAACTCCCCTGAAGCCACCACCCAACAATATCTTGTCTGATACCTAGGAGTAGACCCAAATCTTCATATTGCCCACTTGTGGAAAAAGTAACTCAATTGTTCCCTATCTGTCTGCAAAACCACCATCACAACTGAGGTCGCTTCAAAGGCTGAGAAAGTGGAAAAGAAACTTCCACCACAATACTCCACCTTCCAGGATGTATTTGAGAAGAAAACCATTGATGAGTTACCCCCCTCTCAATCCTTTGATCATGCTATTGATCTCAAAAATGGCTTCTCTCTGAAGGTTTCCAAGGCCTACCCTCTTAACCCAAAGGAACTTGATGCCTGTCAAGCATTCATTGACAAACACATCAAATCTGGAAAGATACAGTAGCTCTGTCAAAATCACTGCAGGCTTCCCCCTTCTTTTTTGTTCCTAAGAAGGATGGATTGGTTCATCCCTGTCAGGACTACCAATATCTTAATGAGCATACTGTCAACAATGCCTACCCCCTGCCTCTCATATCTGATCTCATGGATAAACTGAAAGGCTCTCATCTTTTCACCAACATGGATATTTGATGGGGATACAACAATGTGCACATCAAATCCAAGGATCAATGGAAAGCCACTTTCATCACCCCTTTTGGCCAATTTGAGCTGACAGTGATGTTCTTTGAACTGTATAAGTTTCCTGCCACCTTCCAAGCCCTCATGGACCATCTCTTCAGTGATATAATGGCAGAAGGATGGCTCATTATTTCCATAGATGACATCCTCATCCATTCCTTTTCCCCTACAGTCCACAAGGAGTGAACCAAGTGAGTCCTCAAATGACTACAAGAGCACAAGGTATTCCTCAAGCTTAAAAAGTGTTCTTTCAATGTCAACCAGGTTGAATATTTGGAGATGATCATACAGGAGGGACAAGTAAAGATGGATCCAGTCAAGCTAAGTGCCATTGACAATTGGAAACCTCCATTATCTATTAAGGCAGTCCAGTCATTCATAGGGTTTTGTAACTTCCATAGGAAGTTTATTCCAGACTTCTCAGCCCTGGCTCATCCCCTCATTGAACTGACAAAGAAGAATACCCCCTGGAAGTGGAAAACCCCCCAACAAACCACTTTCCTTGCCATCAAGGATGCTTTCACCAAACAACCAGTTTTGCATCTCCCCAATATCCTCTCCCCAATCTATGTCATGACCAACACATTCCTCACTGCTACTGGAGCAGTTCTCATGCAAAGGACACCAATGGTGACCTCCACCCATATGCCTACCTATCTCAGACCCTCTTCCTGGATGAGAGGAACTATGATATCTATGATCATGAATTGCTCACTGTCATTCATGCTTTGGAAGAATGGTGACATTATCTTCTGGATACCTTCCATCCTGTTACCATCCTCATCAACCACAAAAACTTGACCTACTTTAAGCAATCCAGAAAACTGTCTCATCACCAGGCTTGCTGGTTGATGTTTCTACAGGACTTTGACCTGACCTTCCACCATCACCATCTTCCAGGTACTCAAATGGATCCTGCAGATGCTCTCTCCCATCAAGATGACATCACCACTATAGACAATAATCAGAATGTCACCCTCTTATCCCCTGACCTCTTCATTCACACTATCAACATTTCCCTTGCAGAAAAAATTGCAACCTCCTCCCCTACCAACCCCCTCATACTTGATGCTGTTAAAGCCCTTCCAGATGGGTCATCCCTCTTTTTCCATGCTGCTCAAACAGACTGGACCTATGACCACCCCCATCTCTATTACCAAAACAGGCTCTTTGTCCCCAACTTGGTCCAATAGGACCTCTTTCACTCAGTCCATAATAGTGAAACCAGAGGTCCTGGCAGTTACTTCCACACAGTCAATGTCCACCAATGTGACTATTGGTGGCCCAGTCTTACCACCTTTGTCTGTTGCTTCATTTCAAGCTGTGCTGTCTGCCAGGCCCACAAGGTTAACACCCACCCCTCTGCCCTGCCCCTTACTCCTTTGTCTTCCTTGGCAACCCACCCTCTTCCAGTCCATTTCAGTTGATCTCATCACAGATCTTCCCCCCTCCCTGTGCATTGACTCTGTAATGGTTGTGGTCAACCATGGCCTTATGAAGGGGATAATTTATGCCCCTTGCCTCCAAACAATTGATGCTGCAGGTGTGGCACTTCTTTTCTTTAAAAATGTCTTCCACCACTTCAGATTACATGACAGGTGTATTTCCAATTGAGGTCCCTAATTCACATCTACCTTCACATGAGAACTGGCCAGGCTCCTCAAACATGATCTAGCCCTCTCTACAGCTTATCACTCCCAAACAGACTATGAAACTGAGTAGGTCAATCAAGAACTGGAGACCTATCTGTGCATCTTCTGTGATGGACACCTTGAGAAATGGGTGGAACTCCTCCCCATGGCTGAGTTTTCCCATAATGCAGTGGTTCATTCCATCACTAATAAATTGCCCTTCTCTCTCATGATGGGATATGAACCCTGTTCTTATCCTTCAACTGGAAAGATGTTCCTTCCCACTCTGGAACAGCAATTGGAAATACTTGAAGAAGCCTGGTTAGAAGCTGTTGCTGCATATGAAAAGGCACAAAGGAGCATGAAGGAGTGAATCTCCTCCAAATTCCACTCATGGAAAGTAGGAGATAAGGTGTGGCTAGAAAGTAAGAACCTTTGCCTTTGCTACCCTTCTAGGAAACATGCTCACAGATGAGAGGGACCATTTGAAATCACCCAGGTCATCCCCCTGTGGTGTTTCATCTTTGCCTACCCAAATGAAAGATCCATGACATCTTCCACACCTTCCTCCTATTGATCTATCAAGAGACTTTGGAACACAGTTGCAATTACTCTGACCCTCCACCCCTTCCATTGTCCTTCCGAGTCCCTTCACTCTTCATGCATGAATGCATCACATGATGCTTCCTTTCTTGTGAGTTGTGCATTCTCTGTCATTCTTCTCCTTGCCCCAGCCCTCAGTACTTCAGTGCACAGGCAGACAACTCTGAACATCCCTAGGACATCCAATGGCACTGGCATCCCGCTTGACTTTACAAAGCTAGTCAAGCTTGAGCTCAAGTCCCAGGATAGGTCTGCTGTGACAAATCCACACACCCTTACCTGCCACCATTGATCATTGATCATCTCTCCAATTCAATGCAGTCTCACATGTTCTCCCTATCCACATCTCGAACTGCATGTACCCCAGCTCGAGTAACACCTCCACCTCCCTCACCCTCACCCATCCCATTCCTGTCTCCGTGGACTTGTACACCATGTCAACCACAATGCCCCCTGGCATGCCAAAGAGCATCATGCATTGCACTTGTCAGGGTGCCAGTCATCACAGCAGTGTAGCACAGCAGTGCAAGTTGAATTCATGTCTCATACTCCTAATCTCCAGTGAGTCTTTTTACTCACCTCTTCTGGCTGGTTTATCTTGAGTTTCCTTTCAGGTACAGTCCACCAAACCACCCTTGACATGGCCCCACTTTATTGCTCACCTGTTTGCCTGCCCTGGGTACCATACATACAGTACCCCCTGTCCTCATTGAATTCCACAGTCAAACTACACCATTTCATAGTGTATGCATTGCACAGGACTAAACCTCATCCCTCTGTGATGTTTATAGCCCTCGTTCTCCTCCAGTGACTCAAGGCTCACCTCAAGTACCCCCATCTTCATCAAATTCCACAGTCAAGCTACTTTGTTTCATAGCATATGCATTGCATAGGACTAAACCTCATCCCTCTGTGATGTTTGTAGCCCTTGTCCTCATGACTTCAGCCCAGTACCCCCTCCAAGTCTCCCAAGAGTGTGTCCATTGGACCGTCTGACCAGCCAGGTGAACTCTCTGAACAACCATCTGCATCTACCCACTCTAGGGCATCCGAAGGTTCAGAAGGTTATCCCTCCTGGCTTCCCAAGTGCCCTCTCCCACTGGATCCAGGCTCCACCATTTCCTCATCCAATGGCTTATACATGCCTGGACTTACCCCTGTTGAACACTTCAGTGTTGGTTGCAAGCTTACTCCACATTCCATTTGTGTTGCCAGCCTTCAGAATTCCACCCAGCCTGGTCAGGACCATCACAATATCACAGAACAGATGTAGGTCAGTAACCCACTGCACCGCCAAGTCTGGTCCCATGTGATGACTGCTCAGATGAGTCCCACATTGGTGTCCGCTGCAGTTTGCACACAAGACTGTGTTTGTTCTAAATTCAACTCAAACAGTCTCCATCCAGAACTCCCATAAAATCCAACCCTCCTATAGCAACTCAAGGTTCATCCCAAGTAATCCTGTCCTCATCGAATTCCATAGTCAAGCTACCCCATTTCATAGTGTATGCATTGCACAGAACTAAACCTCTTTCCTCCATCATGTTTGCAGCCCTCATCCTCCTACAGCAACTCAAGGCTTGGTTTCCAACCACTTGGAAATCATTGGATCATTGGCCATTTATATCTGTCTTCATGCTCACCTTGAAGGTGATCTGCAATGTTATTCCAACAATCCTGGTCCATTGTCACTCAGGCTCACGTTGTGTCCATAGTAACTGGAGATGGAGGCCAGATCCAGTGATCTACATGCAACATCTTGACACACATAGCTGAGGCATCCACACCACTTTCCAACAATCACTATCCAAAGCCCTTCTGAGTTCTACACTCCATGTTCACAACAACTTGGAGCCTTAGTAATTCCTCACACTCAGTGCTTGATTGATCATGATCCTTTTCCCCACTTTCATAGCTTGCACTATTGCACCAGGGCTGTGCACTTTTGGAGATCCTAAATCATGTGATGTGACCCCATTAGTGTTCATCAGCAAATCACCCTTTTTGGGACAGTGTTCACAGCCACCACAGCCACACCACAATTTCAACAGTGCCACAGTCACACATGCCACAGGGCTACAGAACTACAGAGGCCCCAGAATGCTTCAACAGGATGGAATTCATGAGATGTGAATATTGTAGCTACTTATTGCTCAAAAATGTGTACCAAATATAAGTTCATAATATTGTAACAACATATGCAATAAGTTTTTTTGGTGACTACTAGTAGTACATTCTCTAATTAAATGTAGCCTCTTATTTTCTAATGGCTGGGGACTTAGGAATTTTTCATGTGCGAACACATCATGTGACATTGGTGTTCTCATCTCCGCATCCAGTACAACCAATGTGATTGCATGCACACACAATACTGATGATGGGCCACTCAAGCTTCAGCTAGCTTCAAGGCCAAATGTGCCACTGATTCTGAGTTGACTTGGCCAACCTCATTACACCTGCCTCATCAACTTCCTCTGTCTCTCCTCTCCCCCACTGCAGGTCACACATCCCTTTCGTGTGTCCCAGCATGATCCTGGCAAAAGCATCCCAAATTTCTCTTCTTCCTGATGTCCCTGGCATCTGCAGCAGGCATCAAATCAAGGACTTCTACCAACCTGATAACTGCTAACCAGGCAATGAGCCAATCAATTTTAATCTTTCAGTTGACAGTAAAATCAAAAAAACCTCAACCTCCCCCAATGGTGCTGGCATCCTGCTTGACCCCATGAAGCTGCTCAAGCTCGAGCTTGAGTCCTAGGATAAGCTCTCACTGCAACTTGAATGAGATGCTACCATCCACTGTCTTCCAGTTCAATGCGGTCCTGCTTGACCCTCTCCCTCTCTTCTACCACCCCGATCACTTTATTACTGCCTGTGAAGACATTGCCCTCCCCTCTTCCTTTTCTCTGGTGCAACTGCTGCCAAAGCCAATACATCCACATCATCCGTTTCATCCCCAGGCTACACCACTTGTCTTGCCCAATGCCATCAGGTCCCCCTCAACAAACATATTCTTGCCTACCATGAACATCCCCTCTGCCTTCTTCTCCACCCAATGCACACTTGCACACCCCCTCTACACCCACTCACATGCCCTATCCTCTCCAACAGCACTGTCTCCTCCCAGGCAAGTGGCTTTGCCACTCGAATGCATTGGTTACAACAGTGACCCTCTTGAGTTCTTGTTGCTCAAGACCTCCTGAATCTCCACCATCCAGATCCTCAAGTATCCCATCCTCTCCAGCTTGGCGAGACATGTTGACTCATTGACTTCCAAGGACACAAGTGCTGACTTGGAGAGGTATAATTCTATTGTTCCCCTCAACCTCACTGGTAACAAGACTCCCATTTTCATAGTTCATCCTGGTGTTGATAAAGTCCTCATCCTCATCAACCTTGTGAAATACTCCAGAACAAACAGCCATTTTATACATTCCATGCATAGGGTTTCAAATCCATGCACCCATTCTTTGGCTCCATGGACAAGATGGTTTTGTCCTATGCCACCACCATCAAGCAGACATGGGAGGTCACCCAAGATGGCGAACCCTCTTTGGACAATCATGGAGCACATCTGCACACACATTTTAAGTAGTACCACAGATACACAAATATAATGTACTTTTCTTCTGCATTCCAAGTGAAAACAAGACTGGCAACAGCAAAAGTGCCAGTGGTGAATATTTGTACACTGTCAGGTCTGTACATATCATGGGACCTAACTGTAGTGCTGTAATGGCTGCACAGCATTGTACAGCATTGTACAGCCACTTTGTGATTTGCTGATGTAGTACAGCCTGTAGCTCTGTGACATAACTGTACCTTGGTTGTAAGGGAGACCTTGCCATAATTTAAATGCTATCACTGTCTGTGGGCATCTGTAACAATATGTACAGCATTGTACATAAGAATCTGGATTTGCTGATACCATTATCAAGATGTTGGAATGAACATTGTGCTGCCAGGCTTAAAGGGCAAAGATAATCTTCCAAAAACTCTGCCAGTGATAATATGACATTACCAACTGAAACCAGTGTGATTGATATAAGATAATTGTATATCATCCTATCATCCTTCCTCCTTGTTCTGATCAAAGTTTGATCTTT
>JBBPQV010000858.1:0-14612 GCA_038092675.1 Boletus rufocinnamomeus | reverse complement strand
AATCCTTCCACCCGATGGAAACTCACATGAAGAGGAATTTTCGTAGTCCCGCAACGTATTTCACGCGTACCCAACGACCTCCCAAATACCGCATCATTGATTTTGGGATCTCTCGGAAGTATGACCCATCCGAGTCTGACCCCAAAGAACTACCCATTTGGGGTGGTGACAAGGAGGTACCAGAATTCCAAAATTCAAACCAACCCTGTAATCCGTTCCCCACTGACGTCTTCTACATTGGGAATGCCATTATGAAGGATTTCATCCAGGTTTGTTACACCTATGCCCTATTGTTATCAATTCAACACTCAACAGTGAACAGGCGAGGAAAGGGTTTGGCTTCATGAGGCCTCTGGTGGTTGATATGATTCAGTCGGATCCATTCAAACGACCTACGATGGATGAAGTTGTCGCTCGATTCGACAGTATTCGCCGCGGTCTGAGTCGTTGGAAACTACGCTCTCGGGTGGTGGACCATGAAGAAGATGTCGTTGAAAAGCTCGTCCACGCTGCTTCGCATTGGAGACGTCGAATTTGGTTTGTTGCTAGAGGTGTTCCGGCCATACCCAAACCGCCGTCATGATATCTAAGGTCTTACCTCATCGATGCATCGTTCATTATATGCATTGCTTCTTATGCTTTATGCTTGGGAGATCTCATCGTCATCTGTCAATTGTGTTCCAATCCGCGGATCCATCAACCACTCGCGGGCACGGTATCCCAGGAGTTTGTTTCCGCTCACAACTACGATGTCCATCCTGTGTCATGGAGTTTTCAATGTGATTGCTGTTAACTTTGCGGACTGTCGGTGTGCATGATCACGATCATATGATCGCTTTGGCGTCTGACCCGACTCTCGAGCAGGATGTACCACAAGTGGACACGGCTGATAGACGAATGCTAGTTGCTGTATAAGAAGCTAAACAGTGGCCATACATTACCGTTAGGTCTGGCAGTAGTATTCTACATGCTGCATAGTCCACCACTGTTGCCTTCATCGTCTGATGCGACGAACCAGATATACGCAGTGCACGTTGGTGGTAGAGGTGTCAGGAAGGAAGGGATCAATGATTCCATCTGCTGAACGGACCTGTCCTGTCTGTTGTGGTGAAATACAAACTGGTGCCTCTGAACTACCATACATTTGTTCAACCGTGCGTCCCACGACCAGCGCGCCAGTTCGCAACGCTCACTGACTTTGGTTCAGAAACTTTAATGCAATGGGAGTCGCCTTCATCACGAGTAGGTCTCTAAAACCCGTTAAAAAATCCGACACGGTCGATCACAAAGATCGACAGATGCCAGTGAGCACGTACCCGTTAGCGGTGTTCTTTGGGTCCGCAGTAGCGTTCCTTTGGATCGGAAGTGCGTGTGCGTGTGCTCGCCCGCAAGAAAGTGTATCCTGGTCAAAGAAGCCAGTTTCGTCTACAATTACCAGACGTGTTGTCTTGCAACGCGACGGGGTCTTGGCGGGATCGTTACCATGATCCTGACGATTGCTGGTGTTTCGGGACCGACGCATGGGACGACGGTTGGTTGTTCAGGAGGGGTTCATTGCCGAGGGCACCGAGGCAATCTATGAGTCTTGTCCACGGGAGATTCATGGTGGGATCCCTCCGGGTCTCATAGAAACTACCTGACCGATTTTTGTAATGTGAACAGAATATTAGGGAAATTCGATAAATCGCGAAAATATTCTGGTCGGCAGAGGATGTATCTCAGGCTATCTTCGGGAATTGAACGGTACGAATTAATAAGCATGTTGTGTTTGAGAGATGTCAATGGACCTTCCCAACACATACCTACTAGTGCTGGTGTCGAGAATAAGCCAAATGAAGAATAGCGACACGTGAGTTGGGAAGGTTAGGTGATCGATATTTGTGACTCATCGAAAAACGTTTACAACCGCAGCTACCACTTGATCACGTCTTGCGACGTCTACGATGGCTAAGTATCTATCTCACCGAGAAACGAATCTTCTGGACCGTAAAATCCCGCGTCTGCCACCCACGTCAATGCGTTTCGCTGATTGGGGGGGCATCGGCAGGAAGCGATACACTCGTGCCCTGCGACATTAGGTTGGCGAACTGCAAATTATACACCAAGTAATGACGGGTGTGACGACGAACAGTGAAGATAGACTGTGAGAGAGTCTCTTGTCGGTTGCGTCGTTTCACGGCCCTGCTTTGGATTGACACTCTGATACGTCGTTCCCCCGGACCCCGTAAGGACACTCCGAACCCTCGGTAAGTACTATCCTTCACCACTCGTTCACCACTGGCATTGAAACAGGTGTTACTATTGACCGCGACCATGTCATGCTCTTACGTGATCGAAACCTGTCACGGTGGCCGTGTTTCGTGCGGTCTTTGACTACACAACAGTTTGGGATTTGTTCGAGTGCCAATACAGAAATCGGGGTCCTTCAAAAATTTAGGGTCCCTTTGAGCACCTGGTTCAGTCAAGTCCGTGCTGTGCCTTGATGTTTTCAACCATCCACGCCAAGTCCAATGGCTGTATGACACGAGGACGGTGGGATAGGTGACGTCGAGGACAACACTACAACCGCGACACCCTATTCATCATCGTTGCTAACGGAATGGACCGGAACAGTTGGTCATGCGACATACGCGCCGGGCCCGGGCGTCAGGAATCGGGAAGCTGCATATTTCGTAAGAGAGACAGTTGATACAATGAAACACCACATAAATGCCAGCAGATATGAATATGGACACGATTGCCCCACATAGGTATGCATAGCAGACAGATTTCTGTCAAGATCGGAGAAGATGTGCAGTCTTCAAGTCCACGGTCATGTCCGCAGCTGTGAAACAAGATCAAAGTCGGAGAACGTATAGGATCAGAGTGGATGCAAGCCTTGCTCTGATGAGCCCATCATAAGCAGTTGAGTTGTCTCCCATTCAAGTGACGGTTAAAGGACTTATCGAGCGCAAGCATACCCGGGGCAGAGAGGGTGTTAAGGAGCTCATTCCGCTTCGGAGGATAATCTGTTCCTTTCCCAACCCCGCCATACCATGAGACTCGGATGCATTTCCTGATTTCAGTTTTAGGGTCACATCCATGGCATAACGAAAATCAAGTCTCCGGGTCGCCTACACACCCATTTGGATCAACTATTTACGGTTCCGGCGGACAGTACCGGGTGGTCAAGGGTCCATCGGTATACTGGGCAGCTTTCCGCCTATAAAAGACGCTCGAGAGAGCTTCGTGCCCAGCGTGCTAGACTACTCCCTCTTTCACCGTTCCTTTTCACGAGATGAGTCACCATGACAGTGATGGGATCACTGAAAAGCCCTCGGCACTCTTCTCTGAGACATCGAGCACGCATACTCGCCGGCCTGAGCACGACTCCAATGTAAAACCTTTTATTCCCATCGCCATCGCAGACTGTCAACGCTGTACGCGGTATCCTGCTAACTGTTGGTCGAGGATCAGGTTGGTCAGGCTTTTTGAGATCTCTCGGCTCTCCTCATACCTCTCACTAGGGAATACATACGAGAGCCAGCTGCTGAATTCCTTGGAACTATGATCCTTGTCATCTTCGGTTGCGGTGGTAATTGTCAAGTCGTTCTATCATCCAACCCCACCGTCTCCTCTAGTCACAAAGGGGTCAGTCTTGAGAACCATTAGTAGACCACTCATGATCAACGTTGACATATCGTCGGTAGGAATATCTCTCTCTTAACCTGGGTTGGGCTATCGGTAGGAGATTTTGCTATTACGTATATAACGCATCTCGAACATCCGACAGGTGTGGCCATGGGCGTATGGGCCTGCGGTGGGATTTCTGGCGGTCACATTAACCCGGCGGTACGTCGCATTGTACCCATTATACTGCCATGCATTTATTTCTTACTAGTTCACTCTTGCCATGGCTTCTGTCCGCAAATTCCCTTGGAAGAAAGTCCCCTTCTATATTATGGGCCAGATGCTTGGAGGTATTTGTGGTGCCGGTGTTGTTTACGCCAACTACTACCATGCCATCAACCTCTACGAAGGTGGGGCAGACATCCGTACTATCTATGGCACTGGCGACCTGTTTGGCGCGTATCCGGTGTGTGCTGCCAATCCTGGGTCGACAATTTGGCCTAATCATGATTGAAGGCGCCCTACATGACCAATGTTGCTTGTTTCTTTGACCAGGTTAACTCCACTTTTGTTTATGCATCTTACATGAGTTCACACGTCTCTAGTTTTTGGGAGCCGCTATGTTGGTCGTTGCGATCTTGTCCGTGACGGATAAGCGGAATGGCCCACCTCCAGCGGGTCTCGTTCCTCTGGCACTCTTCTTCGCTACCCTTGGCATAGGACTTGGCTTCGGAATGCAAACAAGTTTTGCAATCAATCCTGCCCGTGATCTCGGTCCGCGCATTTTGACATCCTTGGTCGGCTATGGAAAAGCAGGTATGCATCTTGCGCTTCACAATAACAGCGTGTTTCACCCTCCCCCAGTTTATGACTTTAGGAATCAATACTGGTTTTGGTGCACATTGCTCGGCCCGATTTTTGGTATGCACTTCGGTGCTTTCGCCTACGACGCCCTCATCTACACTGGTTCTGAGAGCTTCGTCAACAAGCCGTACGCGTTGAAAGATTATGTATTGCGATTCCCTCGTCGATTTCTTTCTTTTTTCAGGGACAAGGAGGCCGAAGAGAGGCACCTCGATTGCTGCGCTCAACACAAGAAAGCCGCGTGTGCAAGCGACGTAGTTTGATGACTTTTCGTCTTCGTTTTCCCAAAGATTTTTCAAACCCTCGCCACGTCCTCTTTCCGAATCATGTCATTGCCGAGAGCACCGACTCTGGCAATTTATGGGTCTCATGCACATTATGTTCTTAATAAGATGCATCCGGGATGCATCGTCAACTGCCTAGCTTGTCTTGTTTCAAACAAACCAACATTGTGATGTGACCATTTTTTGTAATGCGAATAAAGATTTAATGAATCGTGAAAGTATTCCGGTTGGGAGATGATGCATGTATCTGCAGGAATAGTTGAACTAATTGATCGTGTTGTGTTTGGCAATGAAGCAAATTTCGGGGCCTTTTGAACTTCTGTGCGATCACATTCATATAATCACCGCTACTACGACTTGGTTCGTTTTGATGCACGGTAACTTGGTCGTTCTTTGGCAAAGTGTACATTTCTGCCAGGTATGAAGAACCGTATAACCATGTCCGAGTCTCCGGGATGGCAGAATTCCACAAGTACATCGCATCCTCGCACTGACATACTACGCTTCCCTGCGAGATTCGTATGCATGTTAGCTCGCTGGTCAACAGCACAATATATGTTCCATTAAGACCTGACATTTCCCTCGCAAAGCCTGCAAACACAAGCGGACCCGAGTTGATGTAAATTATGATAACAAACGCTCGAGCTTGGCGCATCCACTGCCTTGCAAGATGAGGAGGGTGTTTTATTTAGTAGTGGAACTGTAAAAAAATATTATGACTGCTTTACAGTACTCGCGTGTCCATATGGTTGGATCTAAGATAGCATGCTCAAAAAGTTCGCGAGCCGTACGTACTACTAGCCTGAGGGGTAATGCATGTCGGAAACAAGCAGATATCCAAGCGTCAGAAATCCTCGTCTAGTGTACTGGGGTATCGCGCATGTCAGCCGCTGACGGGAGGGAATCACCTGCAAGGATATTACTCACAAGGTTCTGCGAGAACCTCTTCTCGCCGCTGGATTGACGTGCGCCTTGGCGTAGTCCGACATCCGCTTCTCGAAAAAGTTGGTCTTGCCTTGCAGCGAAATCATGTCCATAAAGTCAAAGGGATTCTCGGCATTGTACACCTTGGTGTTGCCGAGCGATACCAACAGGCGATCGGCAACGAACTCGATGTATTGACACATGAGGTGCGCGTTCATCCCAATCAAAGCCACTGGCAGAGCGTCTTGGAGCGATCGTGAGCATATATGACTCGAACGAGCATCACGAGAACATACCAGTCAGGAACTCTTGTTCGATCTTGACGGCCTCCTTTATAATGCGCTCGATGATGTCAGGATGCGGCCGACGCCGCAGGTGGCTGAGCAACAGGCAAGCAAAGTCGGTATGCATTCCTTCATCGCGACTTATGAGCTCATTGGAAAAGGTGAGACCTGGCATGAGACCACGTTTCTTCAACCAAAAAATGGATGCGAAGGAGCCGGAGAAGAAGATCCCCTCAACGGCAGCAAAGGCAACGAGACGCTCGGAAAACGTGGAGCGCCGGTCGGAGATCCACCTGAGAGTCCAATCAGCCTTGTGCTTGATACATGGGATGGTCTCCACGGCGTCAAAAAGGTATTCGCGCTCGTCCGGATCCTTGAT
This sequence comes from Boletus rufocinnamomeus, assembly GCA_038092675.1. Classification (NCBI taxonomy): domain Eukaryota; kingdom Fungi; phylum Basidiomycota; class Agaricomycetes; order Boletales; family Boletaceae; genus Boletus; species Boletus rufocinnamomeus. The sequence goes on along the minus strand of JBBPQV010000858.1, from coordinate 8,268 downwards.
GTACGTATCAATGAGGAGAGAATATGTCTCGGAGTGGATGTTCTCCATCATGATTTGGAAACCGTAAAAGGAACGTGCTTCTGCGGCTTGAACCTCGTTCGAGAAACGTTCGACCAGGTTTTCATTCACAATGCCATCTGAGGCAGCAAAGAAGGCAAGAACATGAGAGATGAAGTGACGTTCGTTATCGTCAAGACGATCGTTCCAGTCACGGATATCATTCGAAAGGTCTATCTCCTCAGCGGTCCAGAAGCATGCTTCCGCTTTCTTGTACATTTGCCATATCTAGGTGGATGGTCAATCATGAGAAATAGAACAAGGTGATGTATATACTTCATGGTATTGTATAGGAAAGAGCACGAATCGACGCTTGGACGGTTTCAATAGGGGCTCCTCGCCTGCGAAGCTAATGCATGAGCATCAACAAGGTGCTCCAAGCCAGAACACGCACACTCGGGTAGATCCACCTCGCCGACAAACCTGTTACGAACGTTGTCATCTCCTTCTGTCCCAGGTTTCTCGAGAGATTCAGGGGGTGGTGAATGCATGTTAGAGTCATCAATGATTATATGGTTGGTATCACAACCTTGCTTGGTTGAACCTAGCGACAACGAAGTAAAAGCCTTTATAATCTGACAAAAGTGTAAGGGCCAGAAAGGTGCTGTCCACGAAGCATACCTGCCTGCTTATTGGGGACAGAATTGTGTGTCATTAATGAGACGGAAAGAGGCAGACACCAGGGACTTAGTAATGACAAAGATATAATAATATTGATCGTGGAGACACGGAGCCGGTGTTAGGGGTCTGGGGCTATACACTATCAAAAGTCGTTACAGAGTGCAAGCAGGTAGCTCGCCTCTCGAAATTGGAACAAGTACCAGGCCTGAAACGCCTTTACAGTAATCCCGGAACGTACCATATATCCATCTACAGGATCCCCATACGCCACTCCAAGTCAAATAATATCGGTACAATAGCATAGAGCGATGGACTGTCCAATGATGTACACTGGCCCGAGCTACAAACTGCGACGAAAAGATAATTCACCTCTCGTGTGCATAAACAGAAGAACTGAGGAAAACTGAAGATCTTTCTATTGCAATCGTACAGATTTCCGCTTCCGCTTCCGTAGCATCGCTTGGGGGGTTGACGGACGGGCCGCGGGTGGGGGACTCGAAGGTCGGGTGAAATATTTTGATCGAGCAAGGATGCTCAAAATAGCGGTGGACATGTAGTGACCGAGGGCCCCAACCGTAGCCCCGATGATGCACGCAACAGCGCAGAATACGTAGACCGGGTATAACGCAACTGCGACCGTGCGGATGATCGAAAACGGGGTGAACAGCGCGATGGCGAATGTAATTTTGACCACGATGAAGACGGGCGAAAGTAACGCGTGAATGATGGACCAGATGAGGTGTAAAGGGTACACCGTGGTGAGAAGAAAGCGGATCCCGAGGCGAAAGAAGAGAGATAACCCGGCTAGGACCAGCTGTAATAAGGGGAGAAGCGTGGCAATGGGAGGAGGTTCCGCCGTTTGGGGGACGTTTTCAACCGTCCCGGTCATAGTTGCAGCTGACATGGCAGCAAACGCGACCCTCTACTATTATTTTCGCTCCTAAGGAAATATACGTCGAGCTACAAAATTGAAGCACTCACCAACCCGAGAATATGTTAAGAATGCTTGAGTGGGGCTTGGTCTCGTTTCTTCAAGGATGATGGCAGAAGACGCTAGTCGCTTGATGAATCCGACTAACTACTAGTATCACGTGCTTCCGAGGAACCTCAAGCTCAAGTATCATAGTAACTACTATCTAGATTTTCGGTAGTATCTCGAGTGTTTACATGAGCTTATACGTCAGGTATGCGCAGTAGATGGCGCCACCTTATCTTTGAGAGGAGTAGGTCAAGGTCCATGTAAATTTCGCCAAAATTCACGGTACGCAAGGGTAAAGTTACCACCGTCGGACAAGAAAGTGATAGGTGGCCCGTAGCCTGGGCTACTCTCACGCCCGAGGCAATCCCGAAGAAGTCCCTACTACCAGAGGAATGAGCATCAGGCGTGCAAGCCGAAGCCAGGCTCGGGCCAAACGCAACAAACAAAGTAGCCTGACGAAATCACGCAAGGACATAGTGTTTTGCATACCAAGTGTCCAGAAACCAGTTTCGCGTCCACTGTCGCTGGGCTATCCAGATATCAGGAAGATGGAAGGGGACAATGGCCACGACGAGAAGGGCATACAAAATCTCACTGCTTAGACGTTCCGAATGACTATCAGGGTAAAAAGGATGAAACGAAGATACATTCCATCCTCGGGTGAAGCTTGTGAGAAATCTAATCTGTCAGAGCGTCAGAGGTCTTGAATTCGAGTGCAAGAAGGGGTCCTACCTAGGGTAATGACGGAATTAGTGTTTCACCTACTTCAACTTGGAGAATAGTTTTGGTCCTGCACAGGCCTGCAGAAAGATGTGAAGCTGTTATGTGCACAATAAGAGCAGGATAACATACATCGACACAGTGCATCATGCTTTGCACGTCAATTAGGTCAGTATTTGAACACGCGTCATATCTGTAAAACACGTACTGGACTTTCGTTGGCCAAGTGCAATTAAAGCCATGTCAGTCTGGTTCCCAGAAAGAGAAGGGAGACGAAAACGTACATCTGTTAGGAGTGCATGTCAGCTTACAACAAAGGAAACATTTGGATTACTTACAATTCTTCAACACAGTCCTCGCCTTTGTAGCCTTCGCCTGCCGAGACCTTCTCTTGACAATGTTCAAAGTGTCGCGTCAGAGGTGCGCATTTGGTCGTGCTTTTGCATTCGTCACGGATTACTGGGTGCAACTGGATAAAAAAGTATGAGCAGAGCAAAGAGCCAAGTTCCGTGGGTTTCACTGACGTCTTCCGGCTCCTCTTCTTCCTCCGCCTGTTCAACTTCCTCGACCTGCGTAGACTCTACGACTTCTTCCTTCTCCTCTGCGTCTGCATGGACGACGTTCAAGAAGGACGAAAAAAAGGACGAGAGACTCATGGACGCGACTTGCGGAGGTACTTGAATCTTGATATTCAGACCAATTTTACGCTGTTTTCGGTCTGGCCTTCGCGAGTTTACGGGTCGTGCACTTCGGGCGCCGCTTGAAATTACTTGGGACCTTCCAACTCCGCGGCCACTCAGAAGGCTCTCCAAATATCCTCACTCCAGCTAACGTCCCGCTGACAGTGTTAGGTCTTTAACTTTTACCCTACACTATGAGCTAACGAGGTATCTGCTGCTGTTTGTATAAGCCGCATTTGCAGCGTATGCAATTCTAGCTTGGTCTCTCACGGGACAACTTGAAAGAGTGCGATCTGACATTCATTTTTTGGATGATTTTATCAAGTAGGTTTTATCAGGGCGACTAGCAGCTCACTCCCACAGCCCATCCTGACATGGCCTCACACCACGCAGTGCGTATTCTGTTCAATTCAGTAGTTGTCGTGTGTATCGCTCTGATCGTCATTGACTCAGACAAATGCAATATTAATAGGTGTGATAGACACCGACGATGATTGATGAACCCGGTAAATCGTATAGCCCACTATCTGGAGTGTTTTATCGAGTGTTCCACCTCGTTACTTTGACCTATCAGATCGACGAGCGTTGTACCACGTGCACTCCTTGAACGTGTGGTCCCTAAAATACTCTTATCGCCTCTAGCTCAGATAAATCAACTTATGACAGACTGTGCGTAAATCGCCGACAGCTGACTCGATATTTTTGTTTCCAGTCGTATCTCGTTCAAAGTGTGCTGTCGACGGGGATTAATCGCAATAGCCGAATGCTGCGCACTCGATCCCTAATTTACGCTCACTCATGCTTTACCTGCTTATCCACCCTGGAGTCACTCGAATGGCCACCTGACTTCAATGGTGGTCACGGCTAAGAATACGCGACAGGACATGATAAGAACCATGACTCGCATTTCACGTTTGTCCGAGTCGCCGCCAACCTTTTCCCCGACCTGTGATGGATACAGCAACGTACAAAGGTGGTCCCCATGGCGCTTACTATCCGCCTTCTCCTGATTTCAAGAAGGAGGATTTACCTTCTGAAAAAGAACACGACAAGACAAGCACACAAGTGGATATTGATTCCATAGAGCAGCAAGACAACGGCGATCTCGCTCCACAGGCGATTAACACAGATGATCCCTTTCCCATTGATCCAGATGCGCCAGTGGAGGAATATCAGTTTACCTTCCGTGCAGCCATTGTCGGTTGCGGACTCGGTGCTGTTATTGCAGCTAGTAACGTTTACCTTGGCTTGAAGGTATGTCATTTCGCTATAGATGAGCCCCCTCTCCATATCTGATGACCCCAGACCGGTTGGACTTTCGGAGCGTCCCTTTTCGGCGCAATATTTGGTTTCGCCATTCTAAAACCCCTGTCAACGGCCCTTCCACCTTACCTGGGAGGTGGTTACTTTGGACCCAAGGAGAACAACGTCGCGCAGGCAGCTGCAACCTCGGCCGGATCCCTCGGATTACTCTTCACCTCTGGTTTTCCAGCCGCTTATCAACTGGGACTGCTCCAAGCGTCTCCAAGCCAAGACATTGGCCGTCTGTTCACATTCACGATCTGTTGCGCCTTTTTCGGACTGGCGTTTTCCATTCCACTCCGCAAGTTCTACATCCTCAAGTTGAAGCTCGTATTCCCGACCGGCGTTGCGGCTGCGTATACTATTCGATCGTTGCATGTCGGCAAAAACGCGGTAGCGGACGCCAGCAAGAAGACAAAGGCGCTCATTCTTTCATTCTGTTTCGCTATCACCCTTCGAGTAGTGAGCGAGTATGCACCGGCGTTGCTTTGGGATTGGCATATATTCTACACGCTGAACAGAATCGGGTGGACGTCAGCGATCGCGGCAGAGAGTTGGGTCAGTCCAACGCGTGCAGCCTTTCCGATTGACGCTGAGCAAGGCTCGAATAGGGATGGATATGGGAATGGACGCCAGCCTTTATCGGTGTTGGGATGTTGACAGGCATCAACGCATCCTATAGTTTCTTGGGTGGAGTACGTTTTTTCACACAGTTATCTCTAATTTTGGCGTCTCACTATCGTCAGAGTTTCTTGGCGTGGGCTATCATAGGGCCCATTATCGTCAGTAGAGGAATGGTGTGTACTATGTATACCACATCGCCGAGGCGACGTCTTGAGAGCTACGTAGGCATCGGGTATCCCTGCGGACGCCAGCATACCCGGCTACATGAATTACTTTTCTATGTAAGCCATTCCCTCAAGTAACACCGATCTAAACGGATCCTTACGCTTCAACCAGGACGCTCTCCGATCCGATCAATGATCCTTCGCCCAGATATTGGCTCGTAATACCACCATTCTTGGCATTCGTTCACCCACTCAGCTGAGAACTAGGTTTGGCCGGGTACGGTGATGCTACTTTGCACAAGCTTCGCAGAGGTAGCTTGTAACGCAAGGTCGATTTACACGGCTCTTCAAGGAATGGTCTTGAGCGCCACTGAGAAGTTCCAGAGGCTGCCTCCCGGTGATAGAACAAAGGACGTGATTTTCGACCCCGTTCCCGAGAACGAACGTGTACCTCTGTGGATGTGGAGTTCTGTGCTCCTCGCAAGTATCATCGTTAGCTGTGCCGTCATGGGTGTTCAGTTTGGTCAAAACGTTGGTGTCACACTGCTCGGTAAGAGGTGTGCTTGTCCCGTGCTTTTGTTTGCTCACTCGACTGCTAGCTATTCTTTTCGCGTTTCTCTTTAGTTTTATCGGGACCGAGAGTTGCGGACGGACGAATATCACTCCGGTGACCGCAATCGGTTAGCTTGGATTTTTGTTATGCCTATGCATGTGGCCCTAACATTGAAATCAGGAAATGCGTCTCAACTAGTGTTTGGTGGGGTTGGGAAGGGGTCAAATTACTCTCCAAAGCAGAATGAGCTTCTTAACAGTCTCTCTGGTATGCTTGCGCTCGGTAAGTCCTGTGACCGTCACTTGGATGGCAGACAACTAAACTACCTACGACAGGCGCTTCAGAGCAAGGTTTGCATCCACCTTGATCCGATACGTTCTACGACGTTAATCTTGTTTCACAGCTGCGGACATGATCGTGGACTTGAAGGCCGCGCATCTTCTCCGATCTTCACCGAAAGCTGTCTTCTATGCACAGCTGTGTGGGGCAATCGTGTCCATATTCATATCTGCTGGCGTCTATGTTGTGTTTTCGTCAGCATATCCCTGTATCAACAGTCTCTCTTACGAGACATGCAGTTTCCCGATTCCTGACGTCCAGGCTTGGCGCGTATGTCGCATGATCAACTATTCCGGTTCATTCTGTTAGTGACGATGATGAATAGGCTGTTGCAGTTGCAGTGTCGTCCTCGACGTTGCCTATCCCACCGTCCTCGGGTTATGCAGCAATTGGACTTGGCGCGGCTTCTGTCCTATCGGTTGTGGTGAAATACAAACTGGTGCCCCCGAAATATCATGCATTCGTTCCGTGCGTATCACAGCCAGCGCGCGAGTTCGTAACGCTTACTCTGACTTTGGTTCAGAAACTTTAATGCGATGGGAATCCCCTTCGTCATGAGTAGGTCTCTAAACTCGTTAATAAACCCGACACGTTGATCACTCGTATGCACAGATGTGAGCACGTACCCGTTGGCGATGTTCTTTGGATCCACCGTTGCGTTCTTTTGGAGAAGAGCGTGAGTCTGCGTTCGGGATGACTCCGCTAGAAAGTATGTCCTGATCAGAAAAGCCAGTTTCGCCAACAATTACCAGATGTATTGTTTTGCGATTGCGACGGGGTTCATCGCGGGAGAGGGTCTTGGCGGGATCGTTACTGCCATTTTGACGATTGCTGGTGTTTCGGGATCGACGTATGGGACGACGATTGGTTGTCCAGGAGGCGTTTATTGTGGATGAGGGGGACTTATGAGTGGACATGAACGTTATGTGTAAATGCTATGTATGGGCTCAGCCTGATCATGTGCCGGTGAGACGCGTGACACGCAATCAAGACGTATACTTGACGATTCCCTGTTCTACTGTGTCCACATGTTCAGCCGCCTGAATCAAGTTCGCACTGCACTCGTCTCGCTCGCCACGAAATCGTTCTCTACGACCGGCATCGATCCATCTCACTATCGCTCTGCAATGACTTCAGGTACCGATCACGACGCCATGACGTGTGTACCCAAGGAAAGCTCATACATGCATGCCCATGGGATATAGCATCACAGCAGCCCGAGATTGCCACCTTTGCAGCGGGTTGTTTCTGGGGCGTGGAGCACATCTTTTTGAAACATTATCCGCCCTCTCAGAATAAGGGGATCTTGAAGACCGCGGTTGGATACACTGGAGGAAAGGGTTCGTCGGTCAACCCGAGCTACAGGGAGGTGTGCACTGGCACGACGGAGCATGCGGAGGCACTGAGGATTGAGTTTGATCCTTCCATTGTCAGTTATGACGAACTCGTCGGTGAGTGTACGGTGTATGCGACGATGGCGTTTGGAGCGTGCATGCTTCGTCCTTTTTTTTTCTAACACAACTGACGCATCTCAGAGTTCTTTTATCGCACGCATGATCCGACGACTGTGAACAGACAAGGAGCAGATACTGGTACCCGTAGGTCGTGAGGATAGGTGGTCGGAATTATGACTCCTGATCTATCCGTGCAGAATATCGGTCTGCCATCTTTACTCACAGCCCCGAGCAAGCAAGCATCGCAAAGCGCGTCACGGAGGAAGTCCAGGCCAAACATTTTACGCCCAAGGGAAAGAAGATCGTGACAGAGATTCTCGAGGCTGGACCGTGGTATGATGCAGAGGACTATCACCAACTCTACCTGTTCCAGAATCCACAGGGATACCAATGCCCTACTCACAGATTGCATTGGTAATGGTCGCATACAGTTTGGCACAGTAAGAGATGTATCCATGTATTGGCAGGAGAAATTTTGAAGGATCTACCACGCAAGGAACGCCTCAGAGGAATGCAAGCCCGTCCCTTTGAATGTAACAAGGAGAGTGGTGCCGAACGGGCGATGTCAATGCGAACCCGTCGTTGGAAACGATAGGTAGCTCAACTCTCTGCACCGTCGTTTCTCGTCATCGGCGTTTTTGATTGTGGAAGAATCGAAGGAATCAACAACTCGAAAACTTGAAATTTATATGGACAACTTGTGGGAATGGATTACATGTACCCCCTATCCAGACGTCAATTATCGACCTTGGGTGGGGTTTGATCAACTTGTCAC